>JAQGBX010000784.1:0-30687 GCA_034698745.1 Megaphyllum sjaelandicum
AGCCTTTGTACATCTTTTAAAAATAATTAAAATTTTGTCAATTTATTGAAATATGGTCAGGAAAAATGTTTTTAGAAATCAGGAAAAGTCAGGAAAAATGTTTTTAGAAATCAGGAAAAGTCAGGAAAAATTGCCATAATAGTCAGGAAAAGTCAGGCAAGACCAATCTATAAAAAAACTGGCAACCCTGTATCTACCTCAAATTTGTTTTTAATTATCCTGGCGTGCATCCATTCTATTTGAAGGAGAAATAATGTCATAATTGTGGGAAGAATCCCCATTAATCCTCAATTGATGGATAGTGATTTTTTTTTAAAAAAATTTCCTTTAAATAAATGGATGAACAGCCTATGGCTGGTTGCAATAATGCATGACTTTTTAACATGACTTCTCCTAATTACCTCCCAATTCTCCTAACTTTGATATATCAAAGTTTATTTGCATGTCTGAATACTGTTTAGCTGCCAATTGTCTAGTTGAGTTCTTTTAGCTAACACTTAAAACCTGCATATCCTGTTAATATATTGGTGTCATTGTCTATATTGATATTACTAGAAACTTCCTTTGAATGTTTTTTATCTACCTTTCAAATGCTTTTAAAAGTTTAGTTTGGTTCAATTTATGGGTTTTCTGTGACAATCAATAAACTCAACTAAGTAATTTTCAGTTAATTCCTTTCATGCTTTATTCTTAATATTATACATATACTATAATGGCTTAAACTTGGAGCTTTTATAAAGTAATTATTACCATTTAAATTCTTTAGGCACGTTTACTAACGTTTTGTGCATCTTTCTTTTTATGCTAATTTCTTGACAGCCTATTCTCATTCAATTTTTCTTCCTCATCAGTCATCACTGGTTCCATAATTTTGTGATTTTTAAATAGACCCAACTAAAGATTTGCATTCAACTACTTGGCAGTGTAAATGTTTTACACTAGCTGTCTAATGTGGCCGCGCCATTAAGTGTTGTTTTCGTGCTTTGTTGTGGCACCTCTTCTTCCTCTGCCATTATGTTCTCTCACACCGGCTTTTAAGTCTTTTGTGCATGAAATTCTGTTATTTGAGTATCAACCTTAGCCTTCTATGCATATCCATTCTGTGTACTTCGATATCACATTTGTTCAATCTCTAGTATTAGATAATTGCCTTGTTCATTTTGTAGTATTCATACGTTTTTCCAGTAGTTTAAAAGGGACATGGGCTGAGGTTTCTCATAGTAAACTTTGATAGCAGTGCTCATTCTTTCTGTGATGTCTGAAAACGTTAAAACAAGGGAAAAAGTTATTTTTAAGCATTTCAGTTTCATGAAATTGTCAAATTTCTAATTTATTTGAGAAATTAGCAAGTATGATTCCTACATAATAATTTTACCTGTGTTAAACAATTTCTAATCTCAAGATTTCTATACTTTTCTTGAAAAATTTTAAAATATATAAATCGCTTTCAAATTCTCTCTGAAATTGCAAAAACTTATCTTGCTTCTCTGATCTACTCCTGATCATTGCCAAAAGATGTACACTGTATAACAGAGTATATACTAACCCATTTTAAGTATGTAACAGTTAATCGTATATTGCCCCTATTTTAGATGCCCTACAACAAGGAGCATCACAATTTGAACAACAAGCTGGAAAACTGAAGCGAAAATTTTGGTGGAAAAATTGCAAGGTAACTTTCCTGACCGTTTTTAAACAATTTTATTCCGTGTAAAACCTGTCTATAAGAAAATAATGTGCTATATTGTGATTAATCTAATTGCTAACTGTCAATATACAGATGACATATGAATATATATCTGATTGCCAGGGTGTATAATATAATTATCTGCTTTTGTTGTATGAGTGCCAATTTGTTAAATTTACCTTGGAGGTTTCTGTTCTCTAATGTCGACACAGTTGTCATATATCAGTAGCAGTCAGTGGAATTAGATATGGTGTTTCAACTATTTTGTTATCAATATTCCAGATGCTTGCTATAATGATTGGCATTGGGGTTGTAATCGTAGTTATAATAATAGGTAAGTAGCCTTGCCGGTTTCTTTATTTGATCATAATGCTTTGCTTATTTTGTTTGCAGATGTGGGCAATTCTTATTGGGATTTTGATTGTTATTATCATTATTATTGTTGGTGAGTTTTTTATTTTATTTTTTTTTATTTCTTTAAGTTAAGTTTTTTATTTTTTTACTCAAATGTTTTAATCTGGTATTTTCATTTCTTTAATTTGGGTATGATTCTTTTGTCGTTTTACAATTTAAAATTGAGTAGAAGTGACTGGTGTTTATGAACCCTTTCACTGTTTTTGGTTTCTATGTTCATTCTGTTTTTATAATTGTCTATCATAATAACTGTTAGGGTGCATGCTCTTATATAGTCTGATTTGGAAAAAAAAATTACTGAAGTTCCAAACAATGCCTGAATTCTGGAGTTAATATATTAATTGTTATGGAATACTGATGGCACTGACTGCTAAGCAAATATGTAAACGTAATTTCCTGATTTATTATTTCAATAACCTTCATTAAAGGTTTAACTCCAATTTTGTGGCTGATAGCTGCATGAGCTGAAGTGCTACCTCTTGAATAGAAATTGTTTTTCATCACAGAAAAGTAATCCACCTTTTTATCGAACAAAGTGATTTTTTCAAAATTTATGTTGAATTCAATATTCCTGAAAATGTACTAGATAACATATTAATCTATTAGTAAATTCCAAAGGATAGATTGATTTCAATGAGTTCTTGATGAATTTTTGTCTAGCTATAAGTTTGTTGCTATAAAAATGGCAATTACCACTTTGTATTATTAATAATTTTTTATTTATTTATTTATTTTAATTTTTTGTTTGAGGTCGGTGGGGGGATTTTGTATGATTATAAACCAGTTTAGTTTTGCAGTTGGTTGGCTACTTACGCATTATTTTGCACACGGGTTGTTATTGCTGTGCAATGTCAAGGCTCTTCATTTTTTTTAACTACTGCTATACTGTTTTTTTAATGTTGTAACCTCCTTAATGGTCTAGGTGCTTTGCATTAGTTATAAGCATCTATGTGTTGGCGATGTATAAACTTTGGTATTGCAGTTCAGTGAATCTCAACACTACTTTTACAAAAATAGTTTGAATACCCATAGGAAATTAGGAAATTGACATCATTGTGAATCTTGACATTGAGTGCACTTGTGGATTCTTCTTTTATTCAACGAAATTATCTCGTTTATCTATATGGTAGAATATTTAGCGGTATGCTAAACGATGCATGGTGGAAATTCCAGATAGCTTTCCTTGTGGTGTATTTGTATTTGTCTAGCACTCGTAACCACCTGTACTTTTCCTTTGCACGATTGTAGGGTGGGTGGCAACAAAATACTACTAAAATGTGTCTTTAAGGTATTTACCTTCACTGCGATATATCTTCATGCTTTATTTTGCATTATTCATTTGATGCCTTGGTTGGTATTTTCTCATATTTAAATCCAGTACTTATTGGTTATACCGACTACCGACCACGGAAAGCATAGAAGCTATGCCGGGAAACGTCAGTAACAGTATGTAAAATGTGATTTCCAATGTTTTATCACCTAAATGGGGGCTCCGCCCCTAAACCCCCGTCAAGGGGGCTCACGGCTCCCTCGGACCCCCACGCCCCCACTGAGGGGGCCTGCGGCCCCGACACCCCCGCTGGCCTAACCTAACCTAATCTGGTAACAATATATTTAAATTCAACTATCGAAAATCAAATAGTTGAATTTAAACATATTGTTACCAGTTTAGGTTACGTTTCCCTGCATAGCTTCTATGCTTTCCGTGGTCGGTAGTCGATATAACCAACAAGTACCTTAAATCCTAATGTTGGGGGAGAAAAAGTGGCAGGTTCACCATGAAAAGCCATATTTTAATTTTTAGAAATGTTGTTCAAACTGTTCATTTATTATCTATTAATTCTTTAAATTATTAATCAGTGATTGGACTCATTATTGTAATATTGCCATGAGGATTTAATACCTTTGTCTGGAAACGTTTCACTTTAAAACGTTGCCTTTGAAAAACTGGCATATTTAATAATAAGTAGCGCATCAAGACTGGCTGGCAAAATCCATTAAATTTTGCAGTTGGTTTCTGTATGGAAAGCCGCCTTGCTGCTCAGCTTCGTCTAGTATTTTTGTGTCAAGATGTAATTTGATGCATGAATTGAATATTGTTTTGTTAATTGATGGGGTTTAATTAAGAAAGAGAATATAATTCAATTTAGTTTATTGAACACATTGTTCAGTAACTTCATTAATGATATTGCTTTGGGGGAAAACGTGCTAACCTTTACTTCCAGTTGATTTATGGTCAACTTTCTTTACTTTCTCTGGCATGTGTTAAACATCAAGCTGGGCAGTGGCGCCATCTGAGTTCTCTATAAGCCTGTATTTATGCTTTTTTATTAGGCGTTAAACTATTGTGCAATTTCGTTTTCTTGTTAAATTTCTGTGGAAAGAATGTAACAAGTCTGAAATAGTGCGACATTGCATGGCTTTTCATGGATTGTTGCTGTAATTTCATTAACAAGATTATTTCAATCGTTTTTTCACACGTTGTGGTGATTTAATTTATTTTTTTAAAGAAATCGTTACAAATCATATTTTAAGTATAATTCAGCTTGTTCTTTTCATCTTTAGTGTCTGCTCATCAATTTTTTCTGTATTCTTTCATAGTGCCAATGTCCTTTTCTGAAACCTTGTCTACCTTCTGTAATTCTTTTTAATGCCTTATAGCTTGGGTTGCCAGCGGCTAAAAGGGACTCGTCTGTACCATCTCTTTCCATGCAACATGTAAACATAGATGCTGCATCGTCTAGCATTAAACATACCACCACTTTGATTGTTTGGGTTTCTCTCTTCAGTTCAGAGCCTTCCGATCAATTTTCATTGCAATTATTCTGGATATTTGCTAGTGCTCTTGTCTAGAGTCCTAACAACTGTTTATATATACTCTTTTCGTTTTGTGAGTTTAAAATTTTATCCTTTTTGTTTCTATTGTCCTGCTTTTTTGTTTCTGTTTTGCCATGTAATTGTGCTCTCTGAGTCTTGATCTCCAAGTTCCATACTTAGTTCTGCGTGATTTTATTTACCAGGGACTCAACACTGGCATAATGTAAAGTTACATTCCACTTTTTCCAAACTCTTCTCCGTTGATTTGAGAATTCCGATTTTTTTTTCAAGTGAACTTTCCATTAATGTCTACTGCTCTGGTTAAATTTAAAATGTAAAAGGGCTAACCGTAAGAGGTTTGTGAATTTAACTAACTAGATGCGGTTTATATAAAGTGGCTTTTGAGTTTCGTTTGACGGTACGTCTAAATCTCATCAGTCCTTTATACTAGCTTGTGCACGTTTTAGTTTTGTTATTTTTACTACGGGAACAATTTTCATACATTAGCATGGCAAGCATTTTGCAATCATTAAATCCATTTAGATTAACCAAAGCGGGTATGGTCAATAAAACTGCTTTGCACAAGTTTCAAAGTTTAATTTCCTGATCTGTTAAGCACCCCGAGTTGATCCTTCTATTCTAAAAAGGATAAAAAATGATAAAAACATGATGCAAGACACCACTTGATCGGTCAGAATGGTTATTGGATCTAAATACTGTTAGGTTAGGATTCGATAATGCTGTTGAATAATGTTGCAAGTTTTATCTAGCCCCCCGTTGGATAATTCCTTTAGTTTCAAAAATTGCATTTTTATGCAACTAACCATTAATCTTGGGTTATTTAAATGTTCCTTAATTTATTTTAGGCTGGAAATAGACCCATTGCACCCTGTATACTCCAACGCACATTGCAGATGATTTAGATAAGTGTCCTTTTTGTACAGAATCTCGTTTGGAACCTACTAGGTCTTAACGTGTTGCTAATGTAACAATATTAGGGTACGCATTCAGTCTAAAACGTAGAAATGATGCAATGGAAATTGGAAATGAGCTAAGAGGCACAGTAAATCTTGTGTCATGATCATTTTAAATTGCCCAGTATTTTTTACGTTTGTCCTTAATGATTTAACCCTTCCAATTCCTTTCTTTGCGAACTTATTTTGTGTTCTAAATCTTTCCTGTTTTCGATTAATGATGTCCATTTCTTATTTCTTCTATGCCGTACATAAAATGTCTATACCGTTTGGTTTTTGACAGTTTTTATTTTGTATATATCTATAAATATATACTCTTGTCTAATGTACCCATAAATGTGCAGCCAACGCCTCGAGTAAAGTGCACAGTATGGCATCAAGTTCGATTGTTAACTTTGACGTTTACGAACTCGTTGGTGCATGGGAACACAAAATAGTATCCTGATTCTTGCTTCTAATCATATATTTTTAGTCTCTAAAGTTTGACTGGATTTGTATGGTATAAAAAAAGCATTTAATGCATATTGGAAAACGTTATTGAATTGGTGGCTTTATATTATCATTGTGGCGCGCCTTGGTAGTGAATATTGAGAAATGGATAAAGATGCGATGTGTTTAAGTTTTACTATCCTTAGTGGTCTGTTAGCTTTACTGTCTAGTCTGCTGATTCATCCGCCCCCCCCCCCCCCCCTGATCTTTGTCCTTCGTGCTGTTCATTGTCTCGCTATCGGGTGAACTATTGCCTAATATTTATCCTATTTCCACCATTGCATGCAACCCATCCTTGTCATACCCTCTATCTGGAATGTGTACATATTCTCCTGTTAGCTGAACCACTAGACAAAACGTCGGGAAGTTTTCTCTCGGGTTTAGCAGTGAGGTTAGGTGTGACGAAATAACTGCTGCCTTAGCTTGAGAGCTGGGAATGGGCAATTGCACTTTATAAAACGACCCTAACATTCATAACGTTTTATTTGACCAGGCATACATTTGGAGAGGTTTCTTGGCTTCTGAAAAACGCATAATTTTATTTGAATTCTTTATTTTTTTTGGATCAGGGAAATTTGGGAAAACTTGGCGAAATTTGTGATGGGGAATGAGGAATGCAAAGACATCTCATGTTCAAATAGAAATTGCATAATTGCTAAATCCATAGCCTAGAAGTGATGGCTGAGTTCCTTGTTATCCAGCATGGCATGCATTATTGTTTACGATAATGCATTAAATGAATGAATTTGCTTGAGATTTCTGCATTGAAGTGCGTGCGAGTATTGTTGAAAGTTTTGCATTTTTTTAAACTACAGTGTATAACATGATCACATTATGAATTGGTTGAGCAGATCTTATTTAATTTTGATTTCACTCTGCTAGATTGGATGGTTGTATTTGAATGTTTATTATAGTTTCATGGGTATCTTTGTAGAAATGAGATCGATTTATGCTTATTTCTCACAATTGCGCTGTTTATGGGACATAATAGCATATTCCCATCCTTGGTAGTTAAGCCTGTATCAAGCCCTAGATAAAATACAAAATTGAAAACTGTTAGATTAGCGATTCCGATTGTCATCATTTGTAATGTTATTTTAATGTATCAACGGAACACAATGATGGTCAACTTGCTCTCCACATTATCTTTATTTCAATGCTGTGATGATAAAAAGGATGGGAATTATATGCTATGTATGTTTGTATCTTTTTAGTGCATCCTTGTGTATTCATGTGCACTAAAATTATTTAGCGGCATAATCATGTTCAGGTAAACTTTACAGAGCACGAAAAAATCCTTATTCACACTATAGCGATAGGTCATGTGAATTGTGTAGCTTATTGTCATTAAAATTGAGAATTTGTGAGAAATTACTAATTAACTACAGTATACAGTATGTACCAACACTTGTGGCGTTTTAAAGACATAATTTTTCGAAACTGATTTGTGGGAATCCTTGGCTGGTGTATCTCACATCTAAACAACGTTTTGCAAGTGTTACTGCACTTCTTCCAAAGTTGGTTTGGAACATGACCAAAAATCACATGTATCCTGGCGTTTTCTGGAGTTGCTGATGTATAAGCGCTACATACCTTATACATGTATATCAAAATATGAATAAAAATGCAAAAATAGGAAAGGTGTACAAAGTACATTTAAATTCTTTTTCGAGGAATAAATTCGAACAACACAATGCTTAGTTGTACAACTTTTAGTCCTCCACAAAATGTGTATGCTTCAGCCTAAATATGGGATTTTTAGGGTGTTACATATGGTGACCCAAAAAGTATGGTTGCAAGTTTTAAAAAATGTTCGCAGCTATAGTCATGGAATAACCAACGTTAAATGCGTGTGGACTTTGTAATTTAAAGTTCACCATTGTTTGGTAGAATTATGTGCCACTTACACCTGTAGTTACAAAACGGTTATTTGTCAGGCAACAATATGCTGTTTGCGATGATGTACTTGGTCGTCCAGACCTAACATGGTCATATCCAAAGAGGAAATTCAGAGGAAAGTTCTGTTCACCTTGCATTGAATTATAGATGTATTCATTGTATTCAATCAACCTTATTGCAATTATTCAAATTTCTGGTTTTATGACGAAATGTTTTTGAACAGCCAAGGGGACTAAAACTCAGTCTGAATATATACACGATTTCATTCATAATCAATGAGTTGTATTTTAGTAAATTTATCGGTTTTTTTTTAAATTTGCTGCTATGCTTATATAGTTTCACTCTCCTATTTATGCACAAACAACTGTATTACAATTCTGATCAATATAATATAACGATCTCATGGCTAAGTGATCGAGCAGGTAAATTTGGTAGGAGTTTTGTCATTTCACTGTTTCCTACCATAGTACCATAATATTTAAGAGTTTTGATGTTGTTGAGAGTTCAATTCATCATTGACATTAAAAGATTAGTATCGGTATCATGAACTGTTAGACTTTTTCAATAAGGTATCAAGCATCATGTGAATATTTAATGTCAAAAATTCACTTTATTAAATATACTTAATTTAATGAAACGTAAATTCTTGTAAACGTGATCCCTTCTGCTAAGCAAATTCATTATGAAGTACTGTAAGCCATGGGTTAAAGTATATTGAAAGTGGATTGCAGTTGTTGCTAAAGGCTAGAACTTGATTTGTTCTTAATAAGTTTACGAATCTATTGTTCTATAAAGCCAAATCTAGACATGCAGTAATTGCTAATGTGTGTATTGTTTTTTGACTTTTGGGAATTGTGGGGCGATTATCCAAATACAGTATGTCTGACCAAATGACTGGAAAATGTACAGTATCTTCCACTGAAATACTCTGATGAATGATTGTTCAGTGGCCCACTTTTTCATTGGATAGTTTTAAAATGCACAACGTTGTCCGTGTAAGTTTCGCAAACACGTTCACTTTAGTCACGTTTAGCATACGTTGGGCAATATTAATGTGTAAAATGCAGTGTGTATATTATTGAAACTTTGCTTTTGTTCCATTAGTTTGAATTGTTTCACGGGTTTGGTTCTTATTTTAAAACGTGATGTCATTTATTCCCCTCCTGTCTTTGTCTTCTTCTATGAAAAAAAAGGAAATAAAACAATTAAAACTTTAGCGAGTTTATAAATTGAGAGCCAAATGCTGCTTATTTTTATCTTTTTGTAAAATTAACAATTTACATTGATAAATGCCAGATGTTTATTTCCTTTTTAAGGTTACTTTAATACAATGCATTGTGCATATCTAAACAGTATATTATTTGTCACTTTAACAACAAGATCTTCCTGTAGAGTCGTATATTAAGTAGGCCTATTGAAATGCATTAGCAAAAATGCAAACTTAAGATAGTTTTTTTTACACTATGTTAAGCTAAATTTCTTTTTATTTATTGTTTATGCTGTTTTTTTTTTTTATTTTTCGTGAACTTTTAGTTGCTGTTGAAACCCAGAAGTAGAAAAAACGTTACAACCTAAGTTATATGCCAAGAAACTTACTGTCAAACATGGGAGCATTTCTCCTGCCTTGTGCATTCCTTCATCAAATGAGACTTTTGCTGTGTTACAGTTATGAAAATTATGGACAAGTCCATTTTAACATGTTCAACAAGGTGTAGGGCATGCTTACCAGAAGGACACCTTGTTCCGACTTCTTTAATAGCATACTAATTCACTTTCAATGTTCAGATTTGGCCATTTTCTCGCATATTTGATAAAAGTATTTTGCATTCAAGACCAATGCACTCAGTTGCTCTTTCTTTGTATATAAGCTTAATCGTTACGTCTAACTTTCGTGTTGTCCATTATATGTAGCACATTTTCCATGTGATTCAGTTTACTCTCCAAATTGTTTATCGTTTAAATATTTAAAGAGGATGCTGTTATACAGTTGAATGAGTGTAGATAATTGCGTAAAATTTCATTTGGGGGATTATCCAGACACAATATAGCGGATAAACCAAAACCATGAAATCCATATTGCATTGAGATAAACGCTTTTTGTGCTCCAGCCTAAGTAAATGTATCTTAATTCCACTTGAGGGCAACTAAATAATCCTTTTCTAGTGCTTTTACCCATTTTCTGAACAACTAGGCTATTGATTTACAAGTAATCATGGCGGTTGGTGCTTGATTTCTGTTTTTTTTTTCTGTTGATAGCGTTCTGTTGTAATAATTTTTAATTTGATTTTATGTATCCAACAAGTTAATTTAACTAAATAATAAATGGACGAACGTTTAAAGTCTATGAGTGGTGTTCCTCTCAAAATCTTTTAATGGACAAAGCTGCATCGTAGCTAGGTGGTTAACATTCTTTAAGAAAAACGGCTTGGGATGTTGGGTGAGTTTATAACATTGTTTATTTCCACAATCCAAACTGGATATAGCTAAATCTCTTACAAGAGCATTTTATTTTATGGATGAGTGCGTTTCATAAAATTTAAAATTATAACAGAAAATGAAGCCTGAACGATGTTCATTTAATTAAATACAGTATGTGTATGCATGCTTAGAAATTACATTGAACTCATTGCTAAAGTATTTTTATCTTCAAACTAATCCAAGATGGTGATGATTGGCAAAGCTCATAATACATGGGTGATTCAAATGAACCCTCACCATATCCAAATTTGAAATTACAGGCATTATCACCTGGGTATTTTATATCCAGTAGTTTCGTTATAAAGTAAAAAATATATTAATTTTGAGTGATGTTTTCTAACTGCCATTCTGTATTTTTTGTAGGAAGAATCTGCCTCTGCTGTTTACCCAACTTTATTTTGGCTAATGTTAAAGTAAGTATCTCGATTTACCGGGGTTTAGAGCATTTACATTTTTCTAAAAGGATTTAATATAAAGGGATGTACTCGATTTTCTTGCCAAATCACTGATTGTTATTTATTGATGCGTTTCTTTTGTTCAAGTGATTTTATGATAAGATTTACATTTATTACTGTCAGGAATCTAAATGTTTTTGTATTTGAATGGTTTATGACATGTTTTATTGTAAACTTTGGTAAATGATAAGTAGAACCTGTTACATAACACCTTTCTGTGGCGATGTTTCGTTCCAACCAATTTAATAATTCTTGAAAACAAAGAAAACATAATTTACTTGTTGAATTTGTAATACCAGTTTTGGAAGCGCAGTGTTCTCTGATATTAAGTGAAAAGGCTGAAAAATTTTAATCGTTTAATTTTATCGCAATGGTTGCTTCTTTCAGTGCCCCTATCATCCTTATGCAATTCAGAATGATTATTATTCTATTTTAGTCAATATTCATGTAAATTATTCGTCTGAGCATAAATTTGCTTGTCAAAATATATCCCTTTGGGGGGAGTCCAGTGTCCGAAAATAATATTGCACATCTGTCATTGTCAGCCTTGTTTCTTCTGCAAATTTGACCTGTGGATAATTATAGTGAAATCATGCTGTGTGACCCTTTTATTTTATTTCCTTTTTTAAAGCCATATTCATGCTGTTCACAGTGAGCAGCGTTGTTTATATTGAAAGCATGCTTTATGTGGAACTGATACGCAGCTGCATCGTTACCCAAATATGGAGTTTCAGTCACGTTGTCATTCAGGTGATAGTTTCCAGAAAAAACAGGCTCACGTGGGCAACCATGTGACTTCTGGATTATATGGGGCCATTTCGTTTTCCTTGGAAACGTAACATCCAATTAAGCCTACAGTTAATCTCACTTGTATATTTAATTCCCTATGACGTGATCGCTGATGGGATCTTGGTTTTCCAGAGATTTAATGGTAGTAGTCAAACGAAGTTCTGTTGAGCTAGAGGACGTTGAATTTGAGTCTGCCATCCTGGGTGCCAAAACACAATTAATTGCATAAGAAGCATCAGTGTACCTAGTTCCTTAATATTCTTTAGTACGCTTTAGTGCCTCTGAAGATTAATTGTGAAATGAGTTCCATCTGTTTAACACCCAGACTGATAACGGTGGCACTGGAAACATAAGAGCTCATTTACAAGTACTTTCCCAATTTAGTAATCCATACAGCACATTCATTCAGTGTATTGCAATCCTACGGAAGCATCATACGGATACGTGACGAATTGCGTATTTCATTCTTTACCTGTTCAGATCTTTGGATTTCTGTTGGCCATATAACACTTGCCGTTTGAAGAATTAATTAAAATGGAAGCTGAAAAGCGGAATCCTACAGATTCTGCGTATGGATCTACTGATACTTCTCAAAAAAGGTAAACAACAGTTGCAGATTATTTTCTCTTGGTAAAAACATTTTGTCGTGGTTACATGTTAATTCCATGGTCATTCAATCGTCGAATAAGCAGTCGTAATTTTATTGCAGTTTCTTGATAAGTTATGTACCAGCTCTATGGGTACTGTTTTTAAGATTCATTGCTGCGTAGACTATTTCATTTGTACAAGTTTTACGAATGATATATACTGAGTGTGACACAGTTTAATGATTGTATATTATACAAGTCCATTATTTGGTATCCTCATTAATCACTCCAATTTGAAATGCATGTTAAATTATAATGAAATTTAGTAAATAAAATTAGATATATTTTCCCTGTTGTTGCACAGGAAAATGTAAGGCGTCGTTATGGATAAAAGTGTAATGATTTCTGTCCGAACATGACTTAATTGAGTCTCAAAACATGATTTACAACAAAAAAAATCATTAATGTATAGACTATCAGACTAGACTATCATGACAGATTTTTGTACATGTAATTCCGCAACAACTTGAATATAAATACTAAATATACAAGGCTATTTATACGAGGTTGGTGAGAATTTTGATCGAGGAAGTGCAAAATTCTTGAGACCTCGAGGGAGAAAAATAGTATCACTCGGGATGTATTGGTTTTCTATATAATGATATTTCTGGAAAAGAACTGATGTTATATTTGAAAATTTTGTATCCTAAAGCTTTTTACTTTTTCAGTATTAATAGCAATTATACAGTACATTCCTTAAATACAAGGCAGGAAAGCTCACCGTTATTTCACGGGAACAGTGTCAGTTCAAAGTTCAATTAGCATGCTTTCCTGCTATGCATTCGGGCAATGCATGATTGCCGCTAATCCTTGTATTGATAACGGAAATGTCAACTGTAACTTGACCATTAATAATTACAGGTCGCAAAAGCAAGAATTGCGCTAATTTTACAACACTATACAACTTTCTAAATGAAATTTAGCCCTATCTTTAACGGTTACAATTTTAGAATCACACAAACTGCAAATTTGTAATACATGTAAATAATACGTCACGTGCGCGATGTGTTTTATGGATTTCTCAAATATTGTATGTCGCTTCTTATTCAACGACTGTATATAGTCAGATTTTACTCAGCTGGTATCATATTCTGTGTATTTTGAGAGCCATTGAATTATACCTCAACTTGAATAGAAATAATAATAATATAAACTTGTATTTATGATTAATTGCATAATTTCTGATACAATTTATGAAAGATATTTTATTATTATTCTTAACAATGTGCTGATTAGTAATGCACATATTTTTTTCAAAAATTCCATTTTTGATTATATTATAATAACGACCAAGATTTAATAACTCCTTTTTTTCATTATCTGATTATTTTCAGTCGTAGTAGCAGTAAATCGCACCAAAGCTCCCACAGTAGCAGTAGTGGATATGATCAGCCATCAACAAGTGGAAGTGGGTAAGTCCCTAATCTTTGAATATTCGAATCAACTTATGTAGTGCATGTCGATCGTTAATGTAAAATTCATGAACATGAGGACTGATATGCTTGGTTTATCTAATGGCGAAACAAAAGTGCCATATGTTTGTCAACTCTCAGTATAGCTTAATCGATTCTCCATTGCTATTGGCTAGCTCATTTACTAATGCCCAGGATTCTAATTTGCTTATCCCGTAACCTTGGTGATGCCCTTTTTCCAAGCATCTGTTATCCAGATCGCATGTTAATTGGAAACCTTGGTTTTCTGCTCACATGTTACAACATATGTATGATGCAGTTTTCTAATTACTTTTAATACTGAGCGTGCATATGCACGTGGCCAGTTAACTATTATTTCATGGCTTATTTTTAAAAGTCAAAACCCGATCTCTTTAATGATTTTAATAATTTTAATAAATTTAGTGTTGTCATTTTATTACTGAGTATTTTGAAACTAGTTCTACTGCAGAAATGTGGGTGCTGAATATTGACACAACAGAATTTTCCGTTTTATAAAATCAAAATCTGCAGTCAAATTAATGTGCGATTTTACTGCATCGAATAACTACTGTCCTGTAGGAATATTGTAGTAAATCTCTACTGTTTTATAACTTAGTTTTTTACTGGAAATATTATAAAACCTTGTTTATTGCTTTTTAGTTATGATACCCCTGCTGATGCCAAATGTAAAGGACATTGTAAAAATAAAAAAATGAAGGAGTTTTCATCATCAAATACCAACAATAATGTGGATTCCGCAGAAAAATCTAATTCTCAGGCTGCAAAAAACATTAATTCTGATATGAAGCAGTTATTGATATCCGATAAAGCCCATGACGTTGCTCGAACCACTTATGGGGTAACCCAATTGAGGATGAAAGGATTTCTCTCTAAGATGAAAAAACTCCAGAAAATCTATGGTATGTTTCATTTCAATAAGCAAAAATGGGGATGGTCATTCAAGCAGGATAATCAAATTTTCTTCTGAAATTTAATCCCCAACCTTTTTTTTTGCTTCATTAACTTGCTGTCATTCTCCAAATTCTGTTTGCAACAGAGGACGATGTACTTTTATTTTCAACCCATGAAAGCGAGCCTTTTTCAAGCTTTCCATGTGACAACCCAAAAGGAAGCCCACCCATGAAAACCAGGGCAAGTTATTGCAGATGTGCAGTGTCATACTTAATTTTTTAATTAGTTCATGTTGTGCCTGCATGCAATTACATAATTTGGTGATATAAGTTGGCTAAATTTACACATGGACATGTTACTTTTAACTATTTAGTTTTTGTTTTGCTTTTATTCTATCAAAGGTAACGTTTCACTTAAATTTAAAAATAATTCTTGGCTGCATTACAATTGGCGGACTATTTCTTATTACAAAATTTCTATGAAAAAAAAACGACATTATTTTTAATATTGTTTGAATTGCCAAGTTTAGATCTTCATTTATTGACATCTAATCATGTTATGCGCTTCAAAAATTAGCAGGATAGATTGGTGGTTGCAGCGACTTTACAGGATGGAATTGTTCTGCATTGCAGTGCTTCTGTTTTCGATCTTCTCGGTTACTCAAAGGTGAATTATTAAAGCTAAATTATATGTTAAAAATAATACGGCATGTTTTTATTAAGAGGTTTGCATTGATACTAGAATATATTTAAATCTAAGAAAAATTCTGCAAACCTTGATTTGCTCTGATTCAAATGTGCAATATAAGTATGTTTACATTTTTTGGAAAAACGCTTTATTCGATGTTAAACTATAGTTTGCGTGTTGTCCCTATATTAATCATATTTTGAAACTCTTATGCTTCTGAGCAATTGCTCTTCGTTCTTAACCTAAATTCTAAATCACGTGTAGTAATTTTTATTTTGAATTTGTACCTCTTATATGGAATTTTTTTTCTACTTATTTGGATAATTTTATTCAGCATGCTAGTTACGCTCAAATAAAACCTTGCTTGCATTAGCACTAATATGATTTGTTGTTTTAATGGTTTAGGATTTGTGGATTGGCCAGAATCTTATAGATTTTGTGTATCCAAAAGATAGAGGTGTTTTCACTTCCCAGGTCACCATGAATCTGCCTTTCATGAATTGCGGAGTTGACTCAACCTTGAATTGCCAACAGGGTTCTTTTTATTGTCGATTTAGGTAGAGTTTAATTTTGATTTGCTTTTTTGATGGTTTATGTGACATGTAAAACGCTTTGTAGATGACGTTTAATTTAAATTGTATTCTTTCGGTTAGGGTGCATAGTGATATGAAAGATAATTACTTTGGAATTGGTGAAAGGAATGCTTCTTATCAAGCTTTTAATGTATCAACAAAACTTGTCGATCTTGGCGAAGATTCATATTCACAGGAAACTGCCAGCGCAAATGGTTCGAACATCACTTATGTTTTAGTTATTGCTACTCCGGTTAAGTCTACATATCATTGTAAGTAAGCGTGATAAAATTGCGTCTTTTAATATAAAGTACTTTTTTGCTTAGAACTATCGACACTAATTTGTTTTAACTTTAATTTTTTTATCTTAATTATAGTAACTGAAGAAATTCCACCAATGCGAACGTTCACAACTCGCCATTTGGCTAGTTGTCAATTCAGCCTTATGGATGCCAGTGCAATACCTTATTTAGGTTATCTGCCTCAAGACATTCTTGGCAATAGCATCTTTGATTATTACCATCCTGAAGACCTTCCTCATTTGCAAGATGTTTACCAGCAAAGTTAGCATTTCATTTCTGATTAAGAGGAGTGCATTAAAGTGAATTATGCATTCTAATACCCGCAACATATTTTTAATTTAGTTTTAAAAGAAGAAGGGAAATTATTTCGTAGCAAGCCTTATCGATTCAGAGTTGGAAATGGAGGATATGCATTAATGGAAACTGAATGGTCCTGTTTCATTAACCCGTGGAGTAGGAAGTTGGAGTTTATCATTGGTCAACACAGAGTTTTAAAGTAAATAACTTATGCAATTCATATCTAAACTGCCTTGCTATCCTTAACATTACTGAAAAGATATTTTTTAATGCTTATTTAGAGGTCCAAAAGATCCAGACGTGTTTGCTGATAGCCATGACGACACTTGCTCCATTCCTGAAGAAGTGTTAAAAGAGAGCAGAAATATTCAAATGGAAATAAAACAAGTTCTTAATGAGGTACATTGGTTGTTACTACTACTATTGTATCTTATTGTAATATTTCTAACTGCAGTAAATGACTATACAGTTTATTAAAAATTCAACACAAAAATTTTTAGCAGTGTCTTAAAACTGTTGCATGTGAATATTGTAAGAAGGCCACCTGTTGCTAGCAATATTAATGCCAACATAAACTATATTGTACATCAAATTCAGTGTCAAACCCAAAAAATAGCACTCTATGATCAGCAACAAATTTAGTTATTTAAAAAGCAAATAAATTCAGAACTTTATTTTAATGGAACGACTTCTTGCCTTTGTTAATCAGAGGTATCAGAGGTATTTTTTTTCATGGGTTTGTAACTTTATTTTTAAAACGTTAGAAACCTTGAAAAAATTAATGTAAATATAGTACATGTACCGGACTGTGATATTTATTGCACGATTAAAAGCGATCTCGGAAGTTATGGTGTTGTGCATGTTTGCCTACTTAACATGGTGCTATACAGTGGTTGTATACTTCTATTTTATAAATTCATGTAAGAGGTGATGGACTTTTTTTTCTTGAAAGTACAAAAATGTTTTAACATATTGTCATTTATCTAATATTAGACAGTGATGAGGGCCTCTTCTGATGGAAACAAGGAAAATAATAAGCGGATAAAAGAATTGGCCAAATATGTTGGAAATCTAATTGAGGAAATGGTTCAAACAATTGAAATGGATACCTGTAAGTATCATGCAAAGAGTTTTATTTTTCTGTACATGCGTTGCAGAATTTATTCAGTTTTTCTTTATATAATTACAGCTGATAAGGCTTACAAAGAAGAGAGTTTTTCGGTAAATACGTATATTAATTCACATTTAAATTTTAGTATTTTTTTTTCGTGTTTCGTTATATATTTCTTGTTGCACTATAAATAGGAGCAAGGATCGGTTGTAATGGGACACATTTCTCCCCATCATCAAGGAACGCCTTCTGAACCATCAGCAGAAACCTTGCCCTCCTACCATCACTGCAATTATAATGATAATATTCAAAGGTACTAAGAAAAACTTAATGTTTACATTTTTAAATTGCCATTATCATGCGTACTTTTGTAAAAAAATATATATATCTTAAATTGTTCAGGAAAAATCTACTGTATAGTTGCACTGCTTAACGATGATAATGTGATATCTGCATTTAACAAATTTTGAAACTGTATCATTATTGCTTTCAGATATTTTGATAGTCGTCCAAAAACTCATTCAACAGACGAATCTGCAGAAAGTAAAGAGGGAACAACTCCACCAGCAACTGATGAAGAAGGGAAATCTCCTGCAGGTAAGAAAATTGTATAATAACCTAAAAATAATGTAAATAAGCAGTTAAAAAATACTAATCTGCTTATATATATAACCTGTTACCTAGTTGATACTGGCTCTGGAGACGAGAATGTGGCAGAGCTGAATCTTTGTCAGTTGAATTCCGAAAGTGAAGGAGGGTCTATGAGAGAAAGTCATAGCCCCAATAGTGGGGATGCCCACAATCACCCTTACATAAGAGTAAACCTCACGGAGGAAATACTTCTGAAGCATAATGCAATAACGGAAAAGGATTTTGTGCAGCAAAACAAAGAAACCAAAAGCACTATTCAGTGCTATCATTCCCATCAGGCCACAACAGATTGTCCGACCATAGCAAAGGATTTTGGAGGCACTTCGAATGGCTGTGATATGTGCAAATACTACTCAACAATTGCACCAACTGTTCCAGCTTCAACCACGTTAGAAACCAACACAAGGAAAGAGCCCCATGGATTAAAAAGATGCGGATCTCATTCACCAGATCATGAGACCCACAAATTTAATAAATATTCTCACGAGGTTTCATCAACAGAGAAATCCTCTCATGTAAAATGCCATTTACGGGTAGGTTAAATATTAATAGTAAAATCACAGTTTATAGAAGAATATGATCATTCAACTATTTTAATTCCATAATTTATAAAAAACAATAGTGAAGAAATTTGTGAAAATTAAATTTTTCGTGTTGCTTTTGTTGTAAAATGAATACTTTTATCAGTTTTTGTATTACACAAAAATTCTCAACAAGATGAGTCCTCAACCTTTGTTCACCCTTTCCCAAAGTGAATATTATTTATATTTATAATATAATAATAATATATTATATTAATATATATATATTAATATTATAATATAATATTAATATATATATTAATATTATAATAATATTATAATATAGTATAAGTGCAGTGTATAGTAATAGTACAGTGCAGTTTTAGGACAAATAATATTTATGGTGTGCAAAGTACATGTACATGGAAAATATAAAATTTAGGTAATTAGCTATGCATGGAGTGTATGAAATGATTTAGGAAAAGAAAACATTCAATAATAGCTATTCATTTGAGCATTACGTTTACACATACTGCTCTACGAAGGCCAGGCGATCATATTTTTCTATAAACTGTTGCAATATTTTCACTAATTAGCTTGACAAATCGTTTGAGATTGGGATAAAACTTTTTATTTTATTCAGTTATGCCTAATGCGACTTGCTGTTGTTCAAGAACATTTTATTTATTTATAACGATTTAATGAATTTTGGAAACAAACAAGGTTTCTCTTCTTATATATTTGATTTTTCAAAAGAATGCAATTTAGTATTATGTTTTAATACTATTTTGGCATTTAAAAAAAAAAAAAAAAAAACTTGAGCAATATTATATGTTCCTTTGCCGCTTTATCCCTCTCCTTTGGCCCACAAAAGGCCATGAAAGTCTAGATGCTTTCGGGCTTCTGTTTGTCATTTCTCTTCAGGCACAAAAGCGGAAAACCAAGTGTCTCTCTAGTGCCTCTCAGCAGACATCTCGGTCAGGCAATGATACCTTGGTGCCAAATCGGCAGCAAATGTGTCCATCTAATAAAGTTGTCCATTCCACAACTGAAAGACTGCATAAATCGATGGATGAGTTTGAAGAAACTGATCCTGATCTGCAGGACGACTTGACAGGATCATCTTTAAATTCTTTCTTGAAATCCGAAGATTACTCAGATGACAGCATGAAAACAGATAGCAGGATTTGTTTTCCAACTGAGAAACCCACAGTGAGTTTGCAAACATCTTACATTATGACTTAATTTACCCATTTCATTTGCCAAAGATGTTGAATTCTTAGTGTTACCTGCAGTATCATAAATTGTTGTTTCCATATTTGAAATTCTCATTATAAAGTTAAAATATTTGCAAATGCAATAGACTCCAATTATTAGGGTGATAATTAATCTGTTTGGGGATTATCCAAAATTTATATATTTTACATAAGGAAATCAACAATATTGCAAAATAGGAAAACTGTTTCAACCAAAACATGGCAGATTTTCGAATTTTTCCAGAAAATCATGAGTTTACTTGACTGCTGTTAACCTGATTTTTGAATGAATGCAATAAATTACTGACATGTTGTACGTCGTTAACATAATAGGAAAATCCCGATTGGAAGTCAGATTCATATACAATGATAAAACGAGAGTTGCAAGATGTTCTGGACGGTGATTTGAAATTGCTTTCAAAAATGAATCAGCCGAGTCTAGTAAATGACCAACTGTCCCAGTTGTATGCAGAATTTGCTGAGCAACAAGAGAGAGGACAGCAAAGCTGCAGCAGCAGCAATAGAGAAGAATTGGGTGTGCAAATAGAATACCAAGATCTAGTTGCCGATGACATTGTATCACAGGTAAATTTCAATCTATATCCAAAAACTATTCAAATTCTGTAGAAGTGAATCATCACTAAATGCTTTCATGCACTTGAACATTTCCAATTAATGATGGCAAATTTGATTTATTTTTATAGTTTTTTGACAAACCAGACTATGAAGATGATGATCAACTCTACCTGCTAGATGATTTTCCTTACTGACAAAGGTTTGTTGCAGTTTATCAGAAATTAACCTTTAACAGCAGTGGATTAATGCTGAATCCTGAAATGCATGACCATTCAGTACTTTGCCAGCGCTCACTTTTGAATACTTTGTTACCTGCATATTCCATGTATTGTATTTTCTCTAATATAAAATAGTATCCATACATTTTCAAAGTTGAGCTTTTTATTTTAAAGTATTAGTGATAAAATGCAGCCAGTTATCTCCTACAAGGTTTACGTTGTACATGTGTATTATAATCACAGGTACATGTGTCAACTTTAGAAGATTGAACTCAATCAACAAGCCCTTACCTCTATATATCAGGTTTGAAAGCTTCATTTTTATTTTAAAATTTGGCTAATCTAATGATTGAATACCTGCTTCATATAAAGTTCATTAACTCTTCAATACTATCAGTGGACACACAAATAGAAAATTAGCTTTAATTATTATTAGTATAACAAATGCATACTACTCATCCTTTGATTGTTTTGGAATAGTTGAAGTATGGATATCCTTTGCAGTTTGGTATGTAGATACTGGAGATTTCTTTAGAGATTCTTCAGAACTCTGCCACTGAACTTTAATCTTATGCTGATTAACAACATCCATTACTCGGTCCATGACCATCTTTTCAGTCAATATTCCATCTTCTGATGCATATGCAGCAGCCTAAAAAATAAAAAGAAAAGAAAATTCGACATTTTCGCAGTCCAAAGATAATTCATGTAACGTTAAGTAAACTACATGCCTGCCAAGCAACACCCAATTTTGCAATTTCACGCCCAGACAATCCTTCGGTCAAGCCTGCAATCTCAGTGCACAAGTCTTCATATTTAAATTTGGCAACTTTTAGGCGCCTATAAATAAACAAGAAAATAAATGTTTATACCGCAAAATTTCATAAATGTAATTCCCAATCCAACAATAACAAAATTACTTTTTGCCCTCAAATGCAGGCTGAAGCACAAATCTATCAAAATACAGAAGGGCCAAACGCTTCCTTTCCTCCAAACCCGGCAAGGAGAATTCCACCATTTCATCTAAACGGTCATTAACTGCCCAATCGAATTGTTCTGGTGTATTACTAGCCAATACTAACATAAATCTAGAAACGTTTTAAAATCATTTCAGTTTCTCTGTTAGGTACTAGTAAATTCACAATTGAACAATTCATTTTAGTTACTTATTGGACTGTTCCCCTGTTCTATATAGGAATGCATTAAGTGTAGCCCGCATGTCTTCACTAATAGTTTCCTGAAATTAGAATTAAAGAAGAAAAGTTTATCTTATATGATACATATTAACCCAGTGTGTTGACAAAAGCTGCACTTACAGAACTACGCTTTCTTAAAAAAGCATCTGCTTCATCCACAAACAATAAAAGACCCCGCCGATTACTGGATGCCCAATCAAATAATTTGTGCATAGCAGTCACTCCTTCTCGCCCCATCGGCGAAACGTCACCCCCAGTCATGATGGCATAATCCATTCCAGAATTCTGAGCTAATTTCTGTTTTTAAAATGAAAATCATTATGTTCAATTAAAAAACAATGAACCATTATTTCTAATAGAATAGCAATAAGTTGGTCAACGTTACCTTTGCAAAAAGAGTTTTTCCTGTTCCAGGAGGGCCGTACATTAATATATTTCTATACATCCCTTTATTGCGTTTTGTATTTCTTGTGGCAATTGCAACATCCCTCAACCGCTCTTCGAGTTGTGGCTTTATTTAATTGGAAAAATCAAAAATCATTTCTTTAAACTCAATCTGACAAAATAAATTCTCAACAGAATACACACAATGCAGGAAAGGGGTTGTGCACGTGTGTCAATGTAACATAACAGAAAAATGAAATGCTGAAAAAGAAATACCTTGAGCACAACTCCCATTAAAGCATCTTGAGGCTTGCTTGTCAGTCGCTTGGCAATCTTATGAAATTTAAAAGATAATGTGTAATTTCTTAAGAGTTTTTTTTTACATTTGCACAAAATTCGTTCTACTTACCGCTATTGGATGTTTTAAAGTTTCTATAAAATTAATCCTAGATGTATCACGCACTAGAGATGGCTTTCCAAGCCTTGCTTCCACATAGCGTGCAGCAACACCAGTGCTCATTTTAGCAGAATAAACTCCTAATGCCAATAATGAGATTCCCATAGCCTGTAGCAATTGATCCAATGATTTATTCAAATATTGCAATTCCAGAGTCATGATTTCACTACAACAAATTGCAAACTTACCGCACTTGTAATTTTACCCCAATCTGAAATGAAAGTTTGGAAGCCAGCTCCTAATACAGAACTTGCAGTCCTAGAGAAAAAACAGAATCATTTAAAAGTTTATCTTAATTTATCCAAATTGTAGCTTATTGCGTTGCAGCATACTTAATGGATTCTAAAACCGTAACACGGTTTTCTGAAGCCTTCAATCGAATTTGTTCCAATTTAAGATCTTGGTTCTCCCGGTCAACTTTTGCTTTCGCCCTCATTTCTGCTTCCAGTCTTCCCGCTTCAGTTTTCTGCCTTATCTCCATCTCATGCTCAATGGTTGCTGATGAAGAGAAAACAGAGAATGGCATAATACCTTCCGTGATTATTCAGCATTTATATAGACCCTTTTATATTTTAGTGCAAATGACCTTTTCGCATTGCTTCTTGCTTGGCAACAGATTCCTCTTGCCTACGAAGATTCTCTTCATTTACCCGTTGCTTGAAATCAATAACATTAATTGAAAAATGTTAAACTAATATGAATTGTTGATTTCAAGTATTTTAGTCACCTGCTGGATGAGCTGGTCATCGTATCGCTTTCTTGCCAACTGATCTTGATATTGGGCTCGCTAACAAAAAAGTTATAAATATAGCTTGCAATATTCATTAGAAAGTTTGCGTTTCATGCATCGCAATTACCTGTTGTTGTTGACGCGTTTCTTCTGCCATTGTTTTGCGTCGTTCCTCTTGTTGAACTTTTAATTGATCTATCTTCATTTGCTCAATATGAGCTTCATACTCTTTTATGTGTTTCTGGTGCTCCAACTGAGCTGTAACCTCCTGCATTTTGGTGAGATCCAAAGCTTCTTTTGCATGTTCTATAGAAACCGATTTTTAAGTTAAGATATCAAGTTTGCAATCAATCTGCAATATTGAGACAATGAGACCATTAAATTTGCTTTGTTCAAGAGAGCAATTCAATGCTTGGTTATTTACATCATTATGTATAACCAGTATATATCAATTTTGATAACATAAAACCAGCAGTGGAGCTAGCTTGTATGTGAAGGGTATAACAAAACATTTCACTTTGCAAGCTTTCTCTATTTTTTATTTACTGGTTGAAAAAATTCAAACACATGCAATGATCATTAGAATTGCATCATATTACATCAACAACCTAAAACATACTGTATAAATTGATTAGTCTCAATAGGCAGTTATAAGCTGTACTTGACCTGCCCTAATTACTTGATGAATAGAACTGTGCCTAGGTAATTTAACTTTTTGACCTAAGCCAGAATTACTGTAACATGCATTGTTGTAGTTTAATTGCTTCGAGAAGATTTACGTGTTTATATTGTCTCGATTAATTAAGACATTATTACTCGACTGTTCCAAATCTTTAGCTGCCTTTGCTGCTTTTTCCAAAGCGGTGGAGTCAAAACGATAGGCCTCCATTTTTGAAGGAGGAGATCCTCCTCCTTTGCCATCTTTGCCATCTCCTCCACCTCCTCCATCAGCTGCTGGAGGAACGAATGCCGAGAAATTGGCCGCATCAGACGGATTTTGACGAACTCCAAACAACCAAGACATGATTTAGGTGTAAAAATGCTAACAAAACAATACGAAAAGGTTAAAATTAAAACACGTTCAGTTACGTAAAACCGCAACCAGGAGCACGTGTACTTGCGCGCTGTGTCCTAAGCGCCAAGCAGAAGCCTTCCAAGATAGAGGTCAGAGTGATAGAGGTGTTAGCTCGCGCCACCTAGCGGATAAACGGGCTTTGTCGCCATGTTTTAAATATCTAAAATCTCTAGTAGACATGGATTTGTTGAGACAGTATTTAAGCAAAATTCGTATTCCTGTTGCGGGGGATAAAATTTATAAAGATGAGTGTGTGTATTCTTTTGATTGTCCGGTAAGTTCCCCGCCTGTTTTCATGATAATTTTTTACAAAGGTCATTGTTAGAAATTTACAAAAACGGTTCCAGTATCAACATTCATACCGCTAACTTGTCAATTTTATGTTTGTCATGTTGTGCGTCTCTTCAATTATACTTTCACTCATTTCTAGTTACTTTCAACGTTCACCTTGCTCTGCATGAATATTCACAAGCACATTATATTTTGATTTGATCAGTCTGCTTGTATATTTGGCGTTGTTATTCAAGGGCATAAGGGTTGCGAGTGATTTTAAAAAGAACTAAATTGTTTATTTTTTTGTCTTGTAAAGCATTGTTTTTTCTCCAGTTATCAAATTATGTGTATGATGATTGTACAGAATCAGGCGAGCTTCAGCAAAGTTTATGCATATTTGATTATTTGAATATATAAAATTATGGGTGTGGTATTAGCTACATATAACTGGTGATCAGTACCCTGGCTGCATGTACATGAATAATGTCTTATGGGTCATACGCAAATATTTTATGATCATATCAAGCTCACCAACTCTTGTTGAAAATTAAAGTTCCGGTACAGAGAAACCTGAATAAAAATTATTTCAATGTAATATTATTGACTAGTTTGCATAAAAAATATTCAATAAAGCTTGTCTATTTTCTCTCAGAATTTTAAAATTGCAAGAATTTGCAGAACTTTGTAATTATTTTATTATATTGTATGTGATAAATTTAATATGCAGAAATATTTCTCTTTCAGGAATCAGAAACTGGTTTGTTCATATGCATGAACACTTTCTTAGGATTTGGAAAAAAACATGTTGAACGGCACTATCGTAAGACTGGGAATGCAGTCTACCTTCATATGAAAAGAATAAGGAGAGAGGTTAGTAATAAACTGACATGCCTTGATTTGTGTTAATGAGATGACATTTCGTTCAATCTGAAATTATTTAAATTAATGTTAGGTTCCTCAGGAAAAAAAGGAAAGTGCTGAGAAAAAAGTAACTCGAATGGCAATAGGTAAATGTTGTAAATAGTTTGGGCATCTGAACTGTTTATTTACTAAATGGACAAGAGCGTGTTTTATTGGGTGTTTAATTTAAAATGGATTAAAGAAAATATATTTATAATATAAATTTAGGTGTGGAAGGTGGATTTGAGCTGGAAGGAAAAAAATTTGAATTTGAAGAATTTAATTCCATCGTTGTGATGCCTAATTTTGTTACCATACCATTGCCTAATGCTGATCTACCTGAAGTAGTAAGTTTGTGTTTTGTATTGTAGGAATTGCAAATTTTACTTGCATTGTTGATATAGAATATTTTTGATAACTGAGTTATCAAATCGTTTAGATACAGCTATCTGCAGCTACAATTCTTGCAGCTGAATCTGCTGCCAGGCTAGAAGAAGCTCAGGCTTTGGCGGGTACTTGGGATGGAGAAAAACCATCTGTTACAAAGTGAGCCTCATTAATTATCTTTGATGTTGGCCCACATACAGTGCAATCAAGTTATAAAAATCAATTGGTATCATGTGTATAAGAGGAATTTATCATTCTTAATAGATATGCAGAAAATCTTGTACAGTTGGAAAATGGAATTAAAATACCTCCAAAAGGTTGGAAATGCCAGGAATGTGACAAAACCGACAATTTGTGGCTAAATTTGACAGATGGAAGTATTCTTTGTGGTCGGCGTTTCTTTGATGGCAGTGGAGGAAATAATCATGCCGTAGAGCATTATAAAGTTACAAAATATCCTCTAGCGGTCAAGTTGGGCACTATTACCCCAGATGGTGCAGGTACTGTAATTTTATAAATTTAGTACATGTCTTGCAAGAATATTTGTTTTAACTTTTAAAATTTGATTGTCATCTCAAAATTGATTTTATAATTGTTTCCATAGATGTGTTTTCTTATGATGAAGATAACATGGTCGAAGACCCATATTTAACGAAACACTTGGCTCATTTTGGAATTAATATTGCCCAAATGGAAAAGGTGATTTTTAAACACTTGTATGGTCTATATTTTTGTTATCTTTATGCATTTCAAAATTTGGCAATTAATTTATTTAATAATCATACAATTTCACTAGACTGATAAATCAATGGTGGAGTTAGAAATTGACATGAATCAACGGATTGGGGAATGGGCCACAATTCAAGAGGCAGGCAGTCAGTTAGTTCCCCTATATGGCCCAGGTTATACTGGGCTAGCAAACCTTGGGAATTCTTGTTATCTTAACAGTGTAATGCAAGTGGTGTTTTCTTTACCAGACTTTATAACCATGCAAGTATTTTTATAATTCATGATTTTCTAGACCATTTACATGTACAATGTTATAGAATGTTATACGCATATTATACCTTTTTTTTTTATCAGGTATGCAAATCCAGAAAATACTGAACGCATTTTTAATAATGCACCAATGGATCCAACTGGGGACCTCACCATTCAGATGTAATGATATAACATTTTGCGATATATATCTGTATTTTTATTTTTGTGTCTATTATATATATATATATATATATATATTATCCATTCTTTTCATCTTCAAGTAGTTGGCAATTAAATTACTCTTATGGAATTCTTTGTTTTTCCAACCAAACATTGTTTGCATTAAATTTCACAGCTTTGTTTTAATAACGGGGTTTGGAAAAGCTCAGAATCTCACATCTATTTTCTATAGTTTAAACTTACTATTTGCCATTTATTTGAATTTGCGCATGTTTCCTAATTTTTTTTAATTTGCTGAAAAAATTAATAAATTATTGGTTTGTTTATTTAGGGCAAAACTAGGGAATGGTCTTTGGTCTGGTGATTATTCACAGCCACCTGAACATGATCCCTCCAGAGAAACTGAATTGAATGAGGTGGAATGACTTTATAAATGTAAAAATTGGTTTAATGTATAATCAATTCATGTCATATAATTTTCTTGTTGGAAATTTTTCATTTTAGGAACAACCAGGTATTAAATTAAGGATGTTTAAATCTCTCATTGGAAAAGGCCATCATGAATTTTCTACAAAGCGCCAACAGGATGCTCAGGAATTTTTCTTGCATCTTATAAATATGTTGGAGGTCAAATTACTTTAGACTTTTTTAGTTTTTAGATGTTCTGTATATTGCAGGGAAATTGAATAATGTCATTTTGATGTGTACAGAGGCAGACCAGAGGTACTGCAAATCCAGCAGATTGTTTTAAATACCAGGAGGAGAATAGAATTCTCTGTGTTCAGTCAGGGAAAGTGAAATATGTGAATAGCACACAATATATTCTCCGTTTGCCAATTCTGCTTGAAGCTGCTGTTAACAAAGGTATGCATTACATTTTTTTAAAAAAGTTGGCATTGTTAATTTCTTAATACTGGTCTTAAATTTTTCAATGTATTTGTTTTATTATTTTTAAAGACGATGTTACTGCTTATTTGAAAAAGAAAAAAGAAGCTGAAACAAATGGTTTACGAATGTGAGTACCGTAGGTTGAAAAATCCCAAGGCATGAAACAGTTTTCAAAGAATAACAAACTATGTAATCCTTGTCTGGTATCAGTGAACCTGAAGATGTAGTTCGTGCTCGTATTCCTATGGCAGCTTGTTTCGATGCCCTTGCTACACCTAAATTGGTACCAGATTTCTACAGCTCCGCCTTGAAATCAAAAACCGTTGCATCCAAGTAGGCATCCATGTGTTGTAAATAATGCTTTTTAGTGCCATATGCGTAAATTATATTCTGTATTGTCTTCTGTTTTCTTTTACGAAAAGGACAGTTAGGATGGCAACATTTCCGGATTATTTAATGATCCAACTGGAAAAATTTACTTTTGATGATGGATGGATTCCAAAAAAATTAGGTTTATTATACTATCTGATTTAATAACGGCCCATGTGAAATGCGCATTTCATTTACAATGAATTTGTTCCCCTTTTTCAGATGTATCCATTGATGTTCCTGAGAATTTAGATATTGGTTTCCTCAGGGGTACTGGACTGCAGACTCATGAAGAAGAATTACCAGAAGAGGCCAATCAAGCTGGTTGGAATTAATTTCCTTAGCATTTGCAACAGTTACCAATGTAATGTTTAAAAAATCATTTCTGATGATTGGTAAAAATAATTCTCTGTTATAGTGGCCTCATTAGGAGTTCAGATAGATGAAAATGTGCTAATTAACTTAACCGAAATGGGATTTCCAATTGAGGGGTGCAAAAAGGCGATCTTCCACACTGGAAATCAAGGTTTGGAGGCAGCTGTTTCGTGGATTATGGAGCATATGGGTGATGTTGGTATGGAACATATCTGCAAATATTTTGCATAATGAAATATTAAAAGAACCAAAGTTGATCACTAATCTTGATTTTATGAATATTCTAAAGATTTTGGTGATCCATTTATTCCTCCTGGAGGAGGTGCTATAGCAAAAAGCGATTTTGTACCAAATGAATTGGCTATAGAGAGCATCATGGGGATGGGTTTTACCCGAGAACAAACTTGTAAAGCGTTAAAAGCAACAGTAAGTAATTCAAGATCTTCAACTCCATAAAAAAGTTCGTATTAATGGTATAATTATTTAAACAGGACAATAATGTTGAAAGAGCGTTGGATTGGATATTTAGCCACTTGCCTGAAATCGAAGAGGCTATGGACACTTGCGATCCACAATTGCCTCAAGCACAATATCGTGATGGACTTGGAAGTAAGTATTTTTCTAAGTTTTCAAAAATTCACAATTATATTTACATGTGCATTTGCAGTGAAGATCCCAATATTCCAATGAAAATGTCAAAATATCTCAACTAAATGCAAGACATCTGTTTAACAGATTTATTAATTTTAATTTGCAGAATACCGCTTGATTGCATTTATAAGCCACATGGGTACTTCAACCATGGTTGGTCACTATGTCTGTCATATTTGGAAGGATGGTCGCTGGGTTATTTTCAATGACAATAAGGTAGCACTTTCAGAAAATCCACCAAAAGATTTGGCTTATCTTTATCTATATCAACGAGTTAGTAATTAACCAGTTGTGGTTTTATAACTAATCTAAATAAACCTATCGAATTTTCAATTTGATTTAATGTCAACATTTTCTTAACCAAAATAAGGTTTACATTTACAAACTATGAAATAAAATTGTGAAATTGGAGTTTTTTGTGTTATTCAGAAGTCAGCTATTAATTCTACAAAAAGTGGTTGATCATTCAATTTATTAACTTTGGAAGCTCATGTACAGATCAGATTCAGTTGCTGGGTGTTGAATCAATTTAAAAAATGTGCGTAGGTTGCTCTCGTCGTCATTTGCAAAAGCGCCGTAGCTTCTGAAATGAAACGTGCCTTCAAAAATACTTAAGAGTAGGCGCTTTCAGGTTAGACAGCAGCCATTTAATACTA
>JAQGBX010000785.1:0-30677 GCA_034698745.1 Megaphyllum sjaelandicum
CTAACTCCTGATCGCATAAAAGGGGTTAGAAAATCAAACAATTTTTACCCGGGCAAGGCCGGGTATTACCGCTAGTTTATTATATTCAACACTATGGCAGGTAGCTCAGGACTAACCCTCAGAAAACAAGGGTGATTAGATATTTTGGCAACTTGGTTGTACTCTGTAGAGTGTGAAGACAAAGTGTGAGTACGGACGTTTTCTTTTCTAGTTAAGTTTCCTGCGACCTCGGATAAAAACGAAATGCTGCAGCTTTTGCTTCTGTTATTGGTTAACGTCGTTACTCGATCGTTTTCTTGGCTTTGTTTTCCACATTGTTGTGACAAGAGAAAAACTAATTAAGTGAACAACAGTACGAAAGTAAGTCCGTTACCCTCACCGCACGTTTTGGGGCTTCTATAAGTTTGTGACAACTGCGTCTAATTACTGGCCATGGTAAATACGGGAAAAGTTTTTTTTCCCTGAAAAAGTCTCGTTAAACGTTTAATTTTAGCATCCAAATTCTGACTTGCCAGTTGGCAACATGTGGACGGACGTCTGTCAAGTTCATTGCTAACATTTGGTTGGCGTTGCTGAACTATCATAAAGTATCATTCATTAAGCATGACACTAAAAATGGCATTTTGGTACGTCACTTCAAAAGAGCTTGAGAAGGGCGAGTTAATTTAATTAAATAGTGCAAGTTATGGTGAGATATACAATTGCGGTCTGAACAATTGTTACCGTATATATTCCCTGGTCCTCCCTCTGCAGGGTAGAAGGTTTCTGTTCAAAACTGGCCATGAACGTAGGCCTACTTATTTCCTCGACTTGCATTGTCCTAAATCTCTAACAGACATGTATCCATCATGAAATAATAGTATTTGTTTAATAACATTTGAGTTTTTTGCTTTACACCAATAAGCTTTAGGGAAAATCGCTGGTAAAGACAACACGTTCGACCCAACTTTGTTTTTCAAAGCGAGTCGTTGACAGCAAAAACGTGCATGGCTAGAAAATTATCTTTTTAGGGGAATGGTGTTTAAAATGTTCCCTCTTTCTTGGATGATACAGTTTGTTATCATTCTTAAAGTGTCGAGAAAGAGCTATGGGATATAAACAAGAAGTGAATTTCCCTTTTTTCCTGCTTGATGCCTGTCATTTATCAGCAAACAGCTGCCCTCTCTTAAAAGTGAGCTCCCAGCCTTTTGCTTTCCTGATTTTGCGAAGTATTCTGAAATGACGTCATCGTTTCGCTCGAAGGTCAACTGAGATTAAGATCCTATTGATAGGTACATGCTTTTTAATTCAACGAAATGTCTTTCATTTCCTCCAATCTGCCTGCAGCTTTTCAATGCATCGCAGCAGAAGTGGAGGGACTATACAGTATTTTTTGTGGAGGATTTTTCCCCCCAATTCTTGAATTTCTTCTTTCAAACGTGGCTTTGGATTTCTTATTTCGCGAGGTCCAGGTGCGGCTCACCTAGCAAATAGTTGATCTACAAGTTTTTATCCTCGATAACGTAAGAGTGCAAATGTGTTAAAGGAGACTTTAAGTTAAAGCATTTTAGAAGATATACAGGGTGTCAGCAGTTCTGGGGCATCGACTAACAGGTTACAGGTTGATGTACCTCTGCGCAGTACTTTATTGTTCCACTTCATTTCCGTTTATACGAAAAAAGTGCTTAGCCTCGTCCATTTGTGATCATTGAAGCGAAGAAAGTTTCAGTACATGTACTTACAAAGATTATGGTGATGGAATTTCTCGTGAGCTTGAACTAGTCAAAAGAATCGGTTATACAGTATTGCTAAACAATTTGGAAAGTCGCGGTGTGAGAAGTCTTATTTTGATGTTTGCATGTTCGTCAGTCAGGAAATTTTCTAATTTATATAATTGGTATACAAATGCTCCTTGTAAAAAATAATTTCGGGATTGCGACTAAGGGGAATGACGGGGGATATACATGTATATGTATGGAATTTATTTTGCATTTCTGACCTCTTTGAACAACAATTGTACTTCCTCTTTAAAATGTAGCTATAACGCCTCGCAAAGATGTTGGCAGTTTTTTGAAATGACATCGATAAGCCTCAGGAATGTTACGCGTTTTTTTTATGATATTGGATTTCAATAACTTTCTTTTTGACTTTCATTGCCGCATTCTGCAGCATTTTTGAAATTCTGTTCAGCTCTTCTTCTCGCCAACCATTTCGGAAAAAAATTGGGTTTCTTCAAGTGAACGTACACGCGTGTTGTAAAACGTTTGTATAAAATTCTGCTCTTTTAATATCTTTGAAGTGGTTGCTCCGATGTAAGTCCTTGGCGAGCGAGCCTACAGTACGTATATTAAACTTATGCTTTCTCAGGAGAAAGTGGAAATGTTTACGTGTTTGCTTTCTAAAAATAACAATTCTAAAACACGAGCGCTCTCTGCTCGATTGAATTTCCTCGTTTACTTATTGATCCTTGTAAGAAGAGGACAACTTTTGCGCAGATGGTTCTTACAGCAACTAGACTCACTTAAACGAGGGCAGACTTGCTTTTTCATACGCTGGTCTGTCTTATTATATCGAGCTGTTTGATACATCATTCTACTCTACATCATAGCACTGAAGTACACTTTATTAAAATGTGCCGGCCATAACACAGATTGATACAGATTGCAGGGAATATTTTATGGTCAGCATAAAACGGAATGCCTATGGGCAATTCTGAAACTTAATGTATCATCTTCCATACAGATGGTAGCCATATGCCATCTGTATGGACTCATATACCATTGCCATATGTAATTCACCTATTCATTTTGCGATTACATTTATATATATATTATGGCATTTTCTAAAATTTACTTTGCACCATCATTTAATGCGAACATTTTCAAATATTAGTCCAAAAAATAATTCCTAAGTTTTAAATTTTTTTTCTCAGCCAAATGCCAATACATGTATGATATTGATGCGTTTTCCATTAGGAACAAGTTCTTTTGAAACTCCAAGGTATTGGAAAGCGTGGGAATTTATTTTATAAGTATCCACCATTTTTCTCAGCTATACTTTTACAGAGAAAAGTTAAACCGCACTAACGGACCCTCCTTTAGGTTGATTTATTTTTCCTATTTCCTTATTTTAATCGACGGTAAAAGAATATGTGAGTGTGTAGATATTGTGTAGGTAAATTAGGGAACCTTCACAACGAGCTTTAAAGCCAGCTTTTTAGGCTGGCTTTAAAAGAGTGTCGCTTAGTAATATTGCAGACGCTTACCACTAAGCGACACTGCGAAAAAAAAAGCCATAAATGATTGGCTTTAAAGCTCGTTGTGAAGGTAACCTTATACAGTACAGTATATACGATACATTATTTATTGTACCATTGCCATGGGACATGTACCGCTATGTTTTACAACGTGTAATTTAAGCTGTGTAGATTTACACAAAAAGTGTAATATTGTGTAGGTAAATTAAACTGAACATTTACAAGTTATAATTCCATTTACATATGGCATCCCCGTGTGGGCGTTCTATGGCCCGTGAGGCGTGACGCCCTTGCGCCCTAAAACCTCCAGTGTCAACCAACCAACATGGGACTTACAACTATGCTGTACAATTAAGTGAAATGTTTGATGCATTGCTGATGTACAGTGTACAGTAAATATAACTAAAGGGTACCTAGACAGTGTCCATCGCCAAAATATATGCCTGTTCATTTCAGGTTTTGAACCTTAACCCTAATTTGTTGATGGATATATTCTAGTTTCAACTTTCAAATGTGACAGGTACGACCTTATACTGCAAAGTGTCTCCCTTGAAAATTGAATTCAAAACCTGTTTTGGAATTTGTCATTTGAGTCTTCAACGTCACTTCCTCTTATTCTCACCACCAAGATTCAACTAAATGAAAGGCATGAAAAGGATGGTAGGCCTACAGTATCTTTTTTCCCCCGTTGAAATTTAAAAGATAAGTACCTTTCTTCATATGATTTAAAAAGAAACAAAAAAAAACCACGCTATTTGAATATAAAACTGTGTTCTCAGATAACCTTTTGTGCTGATGAAGGGATCGAGGTAAACTTAAAATCATTCTTGGAAGCGCAATTGCCATATACTGTGTACTAACGCGTTGTGTGTGGCAATTTGATTCAGAAGAATGTAGCAGGGTCTTTTATGCTTTTATCTATATATTTTTTTTTCTGTAACCTGGATGACTAGTTTTAATTAGAGCAATTTTCATTTGCGAATGACTTCCAAAGCTGTTTTATTGTTTGCTTTGAAAAAAATGCGATCAGATACAATACGATCACTTATTTGTAAAAAAAATAATAAGTTGGTCCTATTATTTCCTTTTTTCACACTTGAAAATGAGCGAATACTTCAGGCCCGGAGGACGTCTGGTAACCAGCATAGAGCTGATGTCTAACATTTTACTGTTTGGGCCATCCTCTATTCTTCGTGGAATCATTTTTTTTGTCTAACCTTTGGCATAACTTTTACTCGAGTTAAATATAGATATTATGCCGCATTCATCGCAAACATTGTACATGTTGCGGAAGTCAAGATTCACTATCTGAGTTCAACGTTTATAAGTTTTTATTATTAAGTTTTGGGAAGCAGTTGCCTAAATGTGGTGGAACGACAATTTTTTAGTTCTCCATTCTTGCGTTTAAACGCAAATCTGGCAAATAAGACGAGTTATGGCGCCATTGTACTAACGCTAGAGCTGTTTTTGCATCACGCAAACTTGTTTAAAGTTTTGCGTTTTTTATGTCTCGCGAACTTAATTTTCGGGGCTATGCCAACTCTTCCCGGTGTGGAAATGGGTATAGCCATTTAAACTTTTGTAAATGCATGCGAACATAGCCACGAAACTTATACCCTACAAGAAGCGTCCGCACTGGAGGCATCATATACATGTATATAGGAACTTTTTTGTTGCTAATAGCTGCCATTTGTTATGCATTTTTTACATAAATTATTGCTTAAATTTGCATGTTACGTAAGTTTGTTTCCAGGAACAAATTGCAACACATTAGCAACAGAATGTTTGCTCTATGTTTCCCCCGGTATAAAGCTACATGTAGAGACATTAAATGCTCGGGAAATTTTTCGTCATGATTTAATGAAGCCATATTCAGGTCGGATCGACCCCCCCTACCTTATGTCATTTAAGTTGAATTAAATTGAGTGTTAAACCTACAAGAATCTATAGTACACTATACTGTAGCTGAAGCTACACCTTGTTCTGGGAGAGTATTATCGGATATTTGGACGAATGTCTTTAATAAACTAATAAAGGCCTCAACTCTTTTTTTTTGCCTAAGCTCTGCATTTTGAAAAGTGCATTGTATATATGATGTACAATATTCTCACGGTATATGCATGTAAATGTATTTTCAACTCATAAAACGGAACTTTGCAGACGATTAAGAATGTAATCTAATTTTTAAAATCTCATTTGTCACTGAATGAATGAAGTCGCAATAGAAATTTCTCTCTTAAAATCTGCCCACGGGATATATTTGGGTGATTTTCAATCTCGGCTGGCATATTGTTTTGACACTTCCATCAACTTTTCAGAAACGCTAAAATGCGTTGAAGTAACAGGAAAAAAAGCAAATCTCTGAAAGATGTATGATAGCTCATCGTTGAGAAAGCTTCGGAATGAAAAACAGAACAAATTGAAGATTACGTTACTTGGTGGACTACTGCAATGTGGCAACGAAAATGTCTGAAATGAATGTATCGAAATCGATGTTGACTGCTGTGTATTTATAAAAAATAATAGTGAACCATTGTAATAACGTGCCAAGAATTTTTTTTAGCCATTAGATTTAAATGTTACTGTCGAAGATGGAACGAGGCAATTCGTATATCCTTGAATTAATGGCGTTAACTTTATTTCAGAGCGAATCGTAATGACGCCGACCAAAAAGACTCCCCGGTCGACTACCATTCAAATGGAAAGGATTAAATCGAAAGAACTTGCTGGTGCTGGAATTGTTCACACTGCAGGCGGAGAACACAAGGGCATCATCATTAGCAAGGAGGGAATAAACGGACACGAAAGTACGAACATTTGCTCTCAGAAATAGGATTAGAAGCTCCGCAATGACGCACGAGGAATTGTAATTTGGGTTTTTATGATTATTTCAGATGGAAATAATTCAATCGCTGCGCAACTACACTTGGAATTTAAAGTGTTCCTCGTAAACAGTCAAACCCATATTCACACGCAAGTAAGTTTAAAGGCGCTCTAGAAATTGTAAAGAAAGAAATAAACCATAGTTTTTTGAACGCCTTGGCCATTTCGGCGTTCCTTTCTCACATTGTTATTTGTTACTACATGTTTTACATTCGGGGAGGGGAAGGGGGTGTTTGCAACACTTGACGTCACCGTAGCAGAGTTGTGATGAGAGAACGTAATGGGTGCCTTCAGAGAACCTTCAGGGTACCGTACGGTTCCCCCAGTTGCATCGAATCGATCACATAACAGTTCGTGTTCACTGTTCTTTGAGAATCACGCTATATACTACGAGTTTTAGACCAGAAAAATGTTATTCAATTAACTTTACAATTTTGGGCAATTATTTGGTACCTATTTTGAATTTTATGTACATTTTATGTATTGCTAACGGGGGGAGCAGTTTTTTTACTAATTTGTCAGCAAAATATTCAGCTTGATCAGGGAATTTTGGAGTTGAATTAATCTACCAACTTCTCCGATAGCCCTGAGACATTTAATTTAAATATGTCAGTGAAGTAAGGCCTATTTATGAATTGCCCATTGGGTTGTCATGACTTTTACTTCGTTAAAACTTGCATATAATCTGAATCATAGTATTCCATATTCTGCAGTTTGCACTATAATGTTTCTCAACCGTCGATCCTCAGAAATTTCCTTCAAAAAAAAAAAAAAAAAAAAAAAAAGCTCGGACGTCCGCACGATTTCTGATTTTGAATAACTATAACATTTTCATTTTGTAATATTAGATTTTAAATATTGCCAAAAAATAATGGTAAATGGTAAATAATTTCTGTCTTTGGCGGTCTGCAAGAAATTTTTGATATTTTCAACGGTTGACCTTATAGGGGGTAAAAAGATGGGGAATCACTGAACTAAGCTACCTACGAGTGTATGTACAGCAACTATGGCAGGCTTTAAAGTTTTTAAATGACTGCATCTGATGTGTTTTTCTCCACCCAGGAAAGCCGGAAGTTAAGATTTTGGTTCAAATCAAATGTGTCAGAAGCGGAACAAACGAGTATAGCGCAAGATTTCTTTAAGGAGCTCGTCAGTCCATTAGAGTTTCCTAGAGGTTAGTACATATGTTGACGCTCTTCTCGTAATACTATTTCAACCAGAAACAATCATCTGAGCTAAATCTCTAATTTATTACATCGAGGAGTGAAAAGTGGCACGCAATGCACGTAATTGCGCGGTGATGCCCATTATCGCACTCGCAACATTTAATATTGATCAACCAACGAAATAAGGCAGACTTATAAGTGGATGGCGGGCTGTGCGTTAACTTCGTCACGTTTCCATTAAATGGGAACGTGCGATGTGTTACATAAAATGGGGCTTAAGCCCAGTTTTATTGCAACGTGGGAAATCGCACGTTATGGCCCCATAACAGGAACATATTTGTTTGGAAGAGGCTTGATCAATTGCAAAATCCTCAGGAACAGAAACGTTCCTCTTTTTGATAATAAAATCTATCGTACTAGTTGTACATGTATATATCCATGATAATGGGTCTAGACTCTAGCGTATTGCCTTAGGACCTGTTCATAAATGGCAATTTTTGACAGGTTTTTCACTCGTTACATTAGTCACAAAAACAAATATTAATCTTGTGACATCATACGTTATACTTCCCTTTTGAATCTGGGTTAACAAATAATAAACTTGTAAGTTTAATTTAACAAACTGTAATTTGTCACTCTTGCACTACACCAAGGCGGGTTAATGTTGTAATATTCGCAATTCACGGTAGAAATAACTACTTTCGACATTGTTTTGAAAGATAATATTTTAGAGGTAAATTAAAAATTGTAAACTACGAAAGTGCATTTAAATTAATTATTTCTATCATACATTGAACATTACTAAGCTCTTTAATGATTCTTGAAAAAATACCATTTAAGTTACTTTTATGTTACAGATTATGTTGGATTCGTAAAAAAAATCATGAAGTTGATGCAAAATAGATATCCTCAGATGAAGAAGATCGAAGTGGAATTAAACCAACTCGAAGAAACTTCCGAGCCACCCACCCGTCCAAGTAAGTTTTCTTACGCATTGCAGCCGTTGTGCTCCAGTTCCTTTTTTCGATTTATCAATGCCTTCTCGGGTCGATCCTCATTAAGTAATTGCATGTAGCGCGCTATCAAAAAAGGTTGAAGATGGAAAGAGTGACAAATCTATTTACGAACATTAGGTTGCGATAGTCAAGGATTTAAAACTAAAAAAACAAGAATGCGCTATATGCAAAACACTTTATAACTTAGACAGGCAAAACAAAGAAAGCTAGTGTCTTTAAGGGCGTGACAGTGTATTTTATAGAGTAGTCCGGTATTTCTGAGATGGATGGCAGAGTGCACTTAGAACTATGCCTTATTTTTTGCATGTTTAAATGGAGTCTTAAGTACCTTTGAAATACGAATATGCTTGAAATGGCGTGCAAATTAAAAAAACAGCTAAATGATGACATCCGGGTTAAAATGAATCTACTTCGTAATTAACATTAATGCATGCAGCTTCTCCGTGCTAAAATTAGAATCGGGGGGAAAAATTGCCCAATGATTAATTTCCAAACGTTATTAATTTTCCAGTTAATATGCTGTAACTAATGTTTAGTTTATGGTTGTACCTTGAGTTGGAGAAAAAGTGCTTTTCATTTGCAATTATAGCGGTTAGCTTCAGTTTTCTTCATTGAATATTTTAAGCATGATATGTAATTTAGTTTAGTAGGTGTATTTTATTATACTATACAAGTACATGTACTCTTAATATAGAAAATTTCTTGCATCAGGACACCTTCAAATGTAAAAAAAGGGAATATTTTTTTCTTCTTTTTTTATGAAACTAAGCTGAATCATTTGACAAAGGAGGGGGGGGATGGAATTGTCCACTCACTTTGTATCGTTTCAACTATAGCAATGACGCAAAAAATGTAATTGCTTTTGATAAAAAGCGTTTTTAACCTCGATGAATGGTAGGCGGGTATTGTCAAGTTACGTCACGAAAAAATTCTTTGTCGGTTCAGAAATCGTCAGTTTTTCCCCTACAACTAATCTGAATGACTTAGTTTGATTTGCCCTTTATGGGTCCTCATGCAGTTTTAAAAAAGCATAATAGGATTGTACTGTATATCGGGATTTTCTTATAATTGCACGTTTTTGCAACTGCAAATATTCGACGTCTGGTCTGCTGCATTTAGAGGGACCAATGTTTGCGAGCTGTTGGCATGTGTTGAAATCTACAAATTAGCTACTGGTTATCCATGCTGGTTGCTTTTATTTTCCTGCTTATAGTGCACTGATGTTCTGCGCGTGTCATTTATTGTATTTTTATACGATGTGGCAGCGGACTAAATCACTGGTTTAGTAACACTGCTGTGTTCGCGATTTTTTTTTTTTTTGGTTTCATAGGTTATATTTTATGCGGGTTTCTTAACGTCACTCCATAAGTTTGCGGCTTTTGAACGCCCACCACATATTTTAAACACTCTCCACACGTCGTCACAATCATTTTTTTTCTTTCTCGTTGTTTCTTGTCGTTCTGCAGGGTTTGCAAACTTCACTGCATACTGCCTATGCTTTCTGTTATTTTGAGGCACCATTTTGCCATTTCAAAACCCATTCTCCTTTATTCTTCATTGCTCTTCGCCTTATTATTTCTTGTTTACTTTCTATCTTGTCTGTCCTGACATTTCCACTCCTCTTGATTTTATTTCTCACCAGCCACGCCTGGGGGTATTCTGTACACCATTGGAAGGTCGTGGCCAGACCAGAACTACTTGGACACTGGTACATGTCTTAATTGCCTGCCAGCATTCTTTGTCTGTCTGTCTGTTCAGAATATTGTATGTTTGCCTATCGTTTGCATCCGCTGCTTTACTGCCACCAGCATTTTAGTTTTCATCCTTTATTAGTGTTTTCTAGATGCTGTGAAAAGCTTAGAGCATAAAAGAAAAACACTTCAAAATTAAGCAATTAGCCTACTGAGGCATAGGAATAAAGTAAGATTTGAAAGCAAAACGATCTGTAGTCAAGAATTTGAGTACAAACATCTGTTTGATTTTCATTCAATAATTAAAACGCTTGCCAATTATGAACTATTCAAACAATTCTTTCAATAAAGATGAAAAAAAATTTTAGGGAGGTAATTTTATCATTTCACTTAGTTCTATTAAAATTAAATTACAAATGTAATTTGCGTACATCATGATGAAAATCTTTTGTTTGCTGTCTGATTTACGTTGCTAAACGTTAAAAATGTTGTTCAAATGCGATTTCATTTTTATTGCTTCTTATTGAACGGTATCATTCAGGCGGCTGTCAATTAAAATTGTGCAATAAATAACTGCATTGCATTATAACAGTACTAAAGTTCTATTTTAAGATGTTTACCTTTAATTTAACATAGCCTGAACTTAATCCTTTTGGTACTAAAATCATTAACTACCACCTCCGTTTTTAGAAGCCGTCATAATGTCAGAACGACACTCGCCTTGCGAGACCAACTTTATTTGTAAACTGTTTCTTCTACCAATTCCTTGTTTTGTCCAACCCACACCTAATGTACTCCTTGCTGTTATAGTTTTGCCTAATAAACACCGCGCCAATTGCTAGCATAACAGCTTCGTAATTTTAGAAAATTGTAAAATAATACTACACGTATATACTGTATCACATCTAGACAAAATTATGTTGCATGCAAAAAACTTAGAGATGCTGAAAAGATCTAAATAATGTAATTAATTTAATGAAATATTTGACAACATTTATCTTGTTTACAATCGAACCTCGGTGATATGAACTTCAATAGACGTCAAAATTTGTTAATTTAAACATTCACGTAGTTCGTATTATCATACATTGTAAGTTTAAGGTAGCATCGAAACCTAATGTTAAATTAAAATTCAAAATGTGTTAATTTGCCCTACAATGCATTATATGCACGATACACTTACATTACACAATATCTCTAATGATATACCTAAATTAATCCGTTATCAAAGATTGTTTATTGTTTCATCCGCGACATTTTCTCGAAAGTCTTGGATTCGTTTGAATACTCAGAAATTCGAAGATTTATTCATCGTAACGAAAAGTTGGTATTATCCGAGTTAGTCTTAAACAAAGAAACTAGCTTTATTCGAATTCACGTAGACAATGATTGGAAATTGGTATGCAGATTTGTAAGTACGAGTTCATCCACATGAGGTTCAATTGTATTTGAAATGTTCCAAAACTAGACTTGTATATCGTAACATATGGCTAAAACAGTAAGTGGGTAACATCTGACACTTATTGATAAGTCGACATGATTATCAAATAGCAATATTCCATATTCATTTAGAACATTACTGACAATTTACAGGCATGCACCTTTTTCTTCTTCCAGCTTTGTGCAGTGCAGGCTTTTGGATGCACTTCACGCATAGCGGCATGCATGAGTGTCTTGCACTGACCATGCATTCAATATTGCACTACCATTCAAAGCTGCTAACCATGATTTTTTCGTTTTTTCCCTTTCTAAATTTGGTAGCGTGTGTTCTCCATTACCCTTTATTAGCTGTCATTGGAATCATATTGGCATATTTACTAAGTTAAGGTTTAACTCGCTTTTTAGTATCTCTGGACGAAAGCCTCGTTGGTAGCAAAACGGAATTGTCGCAAGAAAAGGTTCTTGAAATGATTGAATCGTCTTATCCAAATCCATTGTCTGTCAAAGAAATTGCCAAGTGAGTGCATTTACATGTATATACTTCTATCTGAAATTTATCTACAATTACTTTTTATTTTTGTCGAAACCTGAAAAGTAGTTGCAAAATGATTTTAGTAATGACTAGACATGACATCATTGAACTTTGTGAAATGTTGTTAAAATTTATTAAATTAACTCAAGTGTTGGTGAAAAAGAGATATCATTCATTGAAATTATGGATAAATGGGTCATATTTGACATTTCAATGAAATTAGCGTTTTTTTTGCTATTTATGTTTGATGTGGTCTAAGCAATCATCAAGTAGCAAGGCCACGAAGTAAAAAAAGGTGGTGTTCAGTAATTAATAAATTTTTACTGGCTCTCCTATCTTTAAATAGGCAGTCTAACAATACTGAAGATGAAATCCAAGTCCACATGGTCGAATTGGAGACAAAGGGATTGATAAGGGCTGTTGAGGGTTCGGCATGTAGGAACTACATTCGTGTAACATCGCATGAAGCCGGTATGAAATTATTTTTGAACAAGTGTTGCATTCTTTATTTAAATTTTAAAAAAAAATATTTGTGCTGGTATTAATTTTTGTACTCTGTAGATGTCAAAATTGTGCGTCAAATGCCAACCGTTATTAGCCTGCATCAACCCACAATTGCCATTATTACAGCCCAGTATTGTGAGAAATTGGCTGTGGATGCTATGATTGAAAACAAAGACACATATGTTAGGTACACAACAGTAGGTCAGTATCTTCCACATTTGTTGGATAAACTTTTTATTAAGAAACCATAATTTGAAAATGTATGCAACAAGTTTTTTTTTTCAATAGGTGAATCAAATGTGTACACTCTGGGCAATATTGGTGCTCACAGAGTTGTTTCTACAAAATTGCCAAGCGTAGGCCATACCAGGGCTGCTATGATTGCAGCTGGTAATACAACCACACGGTTATTGGGTGAGTGAATTCAATGTTTATTTATTTTGTAATTTGTATGACGTTGATAAAGAATGAGGATATTGGGCTGATTGGGCTGTTTGATGAGCTGTTTGGACACTGGCATTGTAACCTAACCACTATGGATATTGGCTGGCTCCTACAGCATGTACCACTAAAAATTACTGTATAAGACTTGTGTACCATACATTTCTGGGAATTTATATGTACTTGTACACAGATTATTTTACTGTGCAATCAGGAAATAAATAATTGTGAGACCCATTTAGAAATGGTTGTATATTAGACCATAAAACACCCAGTTATATACTTAGAGTTGGATAATAATTTGAAATTTAAGTATGATACCTGACTCATCCGTTAATTTTTATTTTCAGGTTCATTCCAAAAAGTCGAATATGTATTCTTAGTTGGCTGTGGAGGTGGAGTACCCCATTATACAGATTTTGCTCGCCATGTGAGGTTGGGAGATGTAGTAGTGGCATATCCTCCAGACAACCGCAGCTATATATATGCATACTGTGATCAGGTAAGGCAGCTTGAATCTGGTGGTTACATGTTCGAGGCGAAAACCTGGACGCCTCCAAATTTAGGATTGCAGCAGATTGCTAGGCAGCTGTCCGATATTGCTGAAAACAACCCAGAACAGTGCCCATGGCTTAGCTATATGAGGCAGGGCGTGCAGGAGCTAGAGGGACAAGAGGCATTGTTCAAGCGACCATCGTCAGAAACCGACAAACTTTACATGTCTTTGGGTGGCACCGGTCTCATTGAAGTGGCCCACCCATTGCCCCCTGACGGACTCATCGTGAACGAGAAAGAAGACATACCGCGGATACATTTCGGTGCCATTGGCTCTGGTCGGCATGTGGTAAGGGATGATACGATAAGGCAGGAGTTTGCTAAGCTGTATGGAGCATTGGCTTTCGACACAGAGTTTGATGCAGTGGTGGAGTCCATTTTTGGTAACCGAAAAGACAGCTATATCTTTATACGTGGCATCTCGGACTACCGAGATGGAATGAGGAAAAAGGAATGGCAGCCCTACTCTGCATTGGCTGCTGCTGCGTTCATGAAAGCTGTCATTTGTGCTCTGGCCTTGCCAGAAGATGAATGATCATGGCGTCCGGTTCTGTACCAGGTAACATTTACCTACATGTCATGTCCAGCGATGTGAAATGCACTCCTGGAATTTAAGATGTGGGCGAGTATACTACTTTCCACAAAACAAAATCAACAGCAGTTAGATAAAATGATAGATGAAACTAAATTTTTTGTTAAAATTATGCCGCTTCAAACAAGCTTATAATTATGACGTTATCGTAAAAGGTACACTTTTTTTCCAACGCTCGACAGGTTGATGGTGAGTGATTTCCCACCCTTATGAAGCGTTTGGAGTCATTATTCAAAAAAAGAGTGTACTAGAAACGACTTAAAAACTGTCGACATTTATTGAGCCAAAATTAATTTGGTTGAGCTATGTTCAATGTATGCAGTCATTTTAAAGCTGACTTGATAAGAACATGAATATGCTTCATGTTATTTTTAATGTGGAATAACGGAATTAAGACTATTTACAAGTTATAATAATTTACATAGTATTATGCGAAATCAAGTCGTTTTTACTGCATTTTTTAAAGTTTATAGTTCCTTATAGTTGAATATATACAAACTTATTGCACAAAATTTTTAAAAAAAATTTTAAATTACTTTCCTGCAATGTGCATGATAGATACATAATTATTTCATGTTACAATTGGTTCTATCCCCAAGAAATATCTACTATAATTATGTACATTTATGCTTATACATTTTTTCCAAACTTCAAGACACAATTCGGATAATGGACACATTAATTATCATTGACAGATGTCTTTCTTGGTAAAGTTTGTTTGTTTGCGGATTTTTAACGTTGGCCTATTTCTGCTTCGAGGCTAAATACCAACGCCAGGAGATGTGCCAGAGTCACCTACCTGGAAATGGGATCTGCATGGGACCTCGGTTTAAACTCGCATCCAAAAGAGCCGCCACTTAGAGAATTTTGCACATCCTGAAAATTCTCAACGACCTCGACCGGGTAGCGAACCCGGCTAGTTAGGATCGTGTGGCAAGCGCGTAACTTGACCATCGACGCCGGCTGTAAAGTTTGTGTCCAAGAAAGGATTTTGTTTAGGCTTATTAGCACTATTGTCTTTAGTTGAATTCAGTACACTACAGTCAATAGCAGGGTGAATCATTATCCAAGTTAAGTGGGACTAAACAGTCGTGTCAAAATGGAACCCAAGATCATCATTAAATTGTATTTCCACGGGATTGGGTCCTTAAGGTGGGGGACGGTATGAGCAAGGAATACAATCATGGCCGAATAAAAACTATCCCAGCATTAACCTTGGGAGATTGTGGGAAACCATGCAAAACCACAACCGGGATAGCCAAACTGGCCTGCGTCTGCCAAATACAAGGCAAGAATGCTGCCAGTCAGCTACCTTTCTCGGTACTAGATCTCTATTGTAGTACGATCCACCAGTCGCAACTTGATTTAGTTAAAGATATACTGTAAATGTTTTAGAGAATTTAAATATTTGATGCACTGTCCAAATTTAAAATTTAGTGAACATGGAACTTAACATGATAGTACAAAAGATAATACGTGCAAAGTTATGCAGTTATAAGGGTATTCCGTCTTTAATAGAATTATCACAATCAAACATTTATTTTCGTATCCAAATTATGACACTTCGAAATCACCTGTGCTGAGACCGTTGGCTCTAGCAGCGGAAATAGCATGAGCCACCCTGGGGGCGAGGTAGGCAACCGTTTTGTGTGTCGTCATCAGCTAGGAGGGCGCTAAACTATGATTTGTGATGACGTATTGCACAATATTGTGATTGTTTTACTACAGCACTTTCTTTTGGATGCATCTAGCGTTATAATTACATTATCGTTTCCTTCCTATTTAATTACATGGACATTACTTTCTTTAAAAAAAACACTTTTACTTTGCATCCCAAATTGGCTGCACTGACTTTGATTTTCGTGTTTTTGAAGTTGCTTCTAGGTAAATAGGCTAAAAGGTATAAAGATTCCCCGTGCAAATATTCAGAAGGTCAGCAATAGTAGATGATGATGATAATAATACAGTAATAATATCACACCTACATGAGGCTTTGTCAACTGATGGGCAGCCTATAACTGAGAAAGAGGTGGAGAAATTCCACGAAGCCAAAAACTATATAAGGCAAAACCAGGCATTCAACGGAATGCAATGTAACTCACAAATTTTGGGATTACATTGTTTGTCGTTGATTTTTATCATTGGCCTATTTCTATTACATTAGAGCTATAAACATCAACGCCAGGGGATGGGTCAGCGGCACCTAGCTAATTGGAAATTTCGCCTTGGAATGGGGAATTTAACCCTCAAGAGGGATATTTAATGTTTAAACTCATTAGAAAGTGCCGCCACTCAGAGACTGGAAACAACAAGAATGATGTAAAAGCTTGTCTGGTTAAATGGTTGAACCCTCAGAGTCCCACCTCCACCATCATCAAATGTGCAAATCTGAGCAAGCACCTGAACCTCATTGGCTCTCTATTGAGCCTTCCTTTTGAAAGGAGTTTGCAATCGCATCATATCGTTGTTTTACCTGCACTTTTATACAGCCTGTATAATTTACCTGGAAAACTTGTCAATAAGGGGGTCTGCACATAACCTCAGTTTAAATTCTCATCTGAAAGTGCTGTCACTTAGGGAATTCTCCACATCCTCAAAACTCCAACTACCTGAATATCTCACCTTTTTGTCACATTCGCTTTTATTACTGAAAAAATACATTGAACCAAAATAGTATGAAAGGAATTATTTTCATTGTTGCCAAAAATGACTGCGTCAACATTGTAACAGCTCTGTATAACGTAAGGTACCCAAGTTCATTTCTAAAAGAAAATAATTTGTGCAGTATTGCTCAATTTTGTTTACAGATGACGCACTTTTATGTATTTTTATGGACTTAAGAATGCAGAGGATTTAAATTTAAATTTTTTTAAAATTTAGAAATATTTGAAGTATGCTATATTTGTTGTTTATTTTTGATAAATAATTGGGTACAATTGATTTATTTAACTGAACCTGCAGATCATCTGAAATCAAGTTCGTAAATTAATTATTCTACGATAAGTCACCGCACAAACCAAGCTTGTTCTGAGCATACCCTTAGTAAATTTATCAAACAAGGAGTTAAGTCTTCTGAGCTTAAAGCTACATAAATGATTTAAGGAATAAAAGAATTGTTTTGCACAATCCATGTTATCAATTATATGGTAAAATGATGGAATGCTTTTAGGCTCTTCTCATTTGAAACTTTAAATGATATTATTAACATGCTGTTAACATATTTTCTACTATTCCTGAGAAATTACCTATGCTTTATACATGTATATACAGTCATTTTTTGATCATAATCTCGTCTAACTGCTGTGATTGAGGAAGTTCAAATATGTAAAAGCACTTCCAATGTGTTGTGGAATGTGTATTTGGAAGAATATTCAGTCCATTAAGTCGAGTTAAATTTCTATAAATCTATTTTTTTTAGAATAGTCAAATTCTCGTCATTTAACCTTTTCCCTCATGACAAATCGTGCTATTTAGCATGATCTCTGTTATTGTGCATGCAGTTTCTCCTTATCCTTTTCTTGAGATTTGGCCAGAAAAGTCGCCCTAAATATTTCATTGTTTTGGAAAGTGGTGGCCAGTTGCAATTGTGATGAAATTTATTTATTTTTTCTAATATATAAACACGGTTTGCGAATGTATTGCTAATTTGAGTAGAAAATGTGCACATTGCAGCAGCTTGTCAAATGCTTTATGCCAAAGCACACAGTTTAACCATTAATTATCAACTAATTTATGTTTCTTATTTTATTGGCATTTATTGCACTATCGCCTTTAATTAATAATGACCAATCTCAACATACGCACACGCTATGGCAAAATCTCTTCGTGGAATTAACCAAAGGACCAATCAATGTGCTTTTCTACAACATATTTAATATCACTTATTTATTTTAAATGTCTGAGATTGTCATGACCATAAAGATGAACAAGGATAAGTAATTGGTTTATTGGATAAAATGGTCAGGAGTTATTGTATAGTCGCTAAATCTTTACTATCTTTTAAAGCAATTTGATTGTCATTCAGGATGATTTCATCTTCACCATTTTTGACAGTTCTTAAACATCTTAGTCATTGCATCTAGTGGTTGGGATTTGTCAACATTATTTGCCTGTGAGACTATAAAATTGCCTCAATCAATGTTTACTTTACTGCCTCTGTACAGTAAATATAGATTGAGGTAATTTTATAAAAACTCGTAGTCAAACAATTATCTTAAACCTTATAATCTTCTATGCGAGAAATTTTGAAAGCAACTCTTGATTAAATAATCCTTGCTTGAATTTTGATTCCCAGAATTTAGATTTGTCATCCATTTTCCCTCGCGGGTTTATAACTTAATTCCATTTCTACTTCAATTTTGGAAAAAAAAAATGGAGGTGAAATACGAAAACGTTCCCATTTTATAGAATACGACGTTTTGATGTTTGCTTATTAAGGAGAAATGCAACGCGTTTTTAAACCTGAGAAGAAACGCAGATGGACGCATTCACATTGGGGATAAAATGGTTCAGTACTGGAATCAAGTACTGTATTATTTGCATGCGTTGTTTTCGAAACTTCAAACATTAAGGGATTAAAGCTTTATGCAACACCCTCTTACGATGTTAGTTTAAAGGTATAATATCCGTATAATGTACCGGTATTTTAATGGATTTCTATATATTTTTTTGTGTAAATAATAAACCCAAAAAAATGAATTTTATGTAAAAGCTTTGTGAGGAAAGAATTATGGGTAAACGTAAATCTTACAAATACTTACAGTAGTAGATATACTTTGGCCAATAATTTTTTCCAATCATAGCTTTAGATAAAATTCCTTTTTGGTTTATAATTTTCTTAAAATCCATCAAAATATCTGTAATTATACGGGTATAATACCATTACAGTATACCAATTTTTACGCCTTCTTTACCTATTTATGCAAAGTAAATATAATTGAAACTAACTAAAATGTTGAAATTAGCTATATTTACTGGAGACAACATGAATTTGGGACAAGACAGTCGTGGAAAAAGGAAGTAGAAAAGCGTGAAATGGTCAAAGGAAAGTAATATTCCTGCAGCTGAATTCCGAAATTCTTAATACAAAACATAAGGTTATTTCGCGAACATTCCGTCATACTCATGTGCATTAGTTTGGTGGATTGTTGCTAAGGCTGAAGTGAATTTTCTTTTTATTTGTTACATTAATTCCTATTGGAATTGCTTTTCTTGGATTGATCTTTTGATACACTGTTTTTGATAACATTTCTTTTAAACTTTCAATTAACCCTGTGTAGCAGACTGGCAGTATTCAAAAAAATGTTTTGCTACAAATTGAATTTCTCAAAATATCTCATCTGTTCAGTAGCAAAATGCTGCTGCCGTTTGGGTCAGAATTTACATATTTGTTTCCACATTTAATTATTGAGAAATGCATAAGTGTGTCAAAAACGGATGCATATGCTCCGATGTGGAATTTTTGAATATGTGGAAATTTTAGAAATATCGAAAAGGCCAGTTTTGGGTATCCATAATTGCTAAAATATTGCTGTTTTGGTTGTTGGTGATTCTTAAATTGAAATGGTGGATAAAAAACTGCAGTATTTAAAATCTGAGTGCATAAATGCTTAATTAGACAGTAAACATTTATCCACGATCACATGTTACGAATCGTCTAAGCAATCGGTCATTTGTACATGTATAAGTAATTAAAGGTAATTCAAACTGCCATAATTTTCTGATTACCATGAAAATGTAACGCTCGTGTTTAATGATGAATTTACCAAATTTCGATTAGTATCATTGTCAATATTTCGTCACTTCGGGGCAAACGCGGTGACAATACAGTGCAGTTGACAAAATCTTGTTAAAATCGATTATACCAGTTGCATTTTGGTTCAATCCATCACTAGTGTTTTTCTAGTTTCTCTAAATGCCTGCAGATATTATACGAGTCATTATTTATTTTTCATGTAAAACTACTTCCAAAGGCTAATCTTATTGCTCGGTGATATGACGTACGTTATAACCTTAAAAATATTTTAAATATTAATCGCCCAAAATAGAGTTTAACCCCTAGAGTGACCCCTTTTGCCTAAGCTAGGATGTCGATTGTTAGTGATGTCGCTCATGCCAAGAATTTAAGCTGGAGAACATGTAAAAGTTGGCGTCAACTCCAAGTCTCCAATTATTGTAATATGCAATTCAAACAGTCCTTGAATTTGTGAAATCAACGATAAAGAGCCAACTTTCGCGTGTTCTCCGTAGTTTGTTATTTATACAATTCACCATTTTCACTACACCCTTTCGGTCCCTTGCTCGTTGCGCTTTTTGTGGTGAATTCAAGTTGACATTCGCGCGAACTCCCTATTTCCGCCATTTTCTGGCAATTGTAGTTATTATAGAAGTCATTGCAGCTATGCGAACCATTCGTTGTTAGCTAGGTTAATTCTAAAAACATGGAAGGTTTTAAAATTCATATTATATACACTATTTAGAGATTTTAAAAAATCTATTTTGCATATCGGTTGGATGCTTGTGAAGTATGTGTGTTTATTTTTTTGTATGATGAGCAAATCTTGCGGATGCAATAGATGGAAAAATGGATTTCGCATTATCCTTAGCATTATTGAGGCGTGTTTTAGTGGCATGATGGAATTACACGACCCCCATCACAGAATTGTTGATGGGGACACCATTTGGGAAGGACACGTTTTCCCATAGCCTCAATACTTTAACTCACAGATGTCGCTGCATGTAAATGGGGGGGGGGGGAGTCTATACCCCCAATTGTGAAAAAATAAACTAGATATATACAAACCTTCCCTCACCGTCTCCCTCTCCTCCCCCCACATCTCCACGCCATCTAACATTGAGATGAGTTCAGATGACGCTCCCCCGTAAAGACAGTGTTGTGATTTCAATCATCTATAGCAAAACGCGCCGTTTAATGTTTTTCCCATGCGCATGTATTCATTGAAAATGTATAAAAAATTCAAGATGAGATTTTCGAGTGGGCTTTATGAGGCGCGAGAAGGAAACGTGTTTCTTGTGCTTTTTTTGTAAGTTGTGTTGCTTATATCTCGCGAAAAGTTGCAAATTTAATTCTGTTGAAAGTGATTCGTGTGATGAACGTAAAAAATAATTTAAAAATGTGCATAAAATGTATAAGCATTTATATAAAAATGAACCCAGTCTCCCGTGTTTATTCTGACTAGGCGGTGGTGCAAGTTTCAAAAAATACTCGGAAGAAAAATTCCCCCATTATAAGAATTTTTTCTGCATATTTTAGACGTTCAGAAATTGATATATCCACGTTTAAATTTAAAATGAGTAAATAAAGAGTTAAACGATCAAATGCGCCTTATAAAATTTTAAGTTAAAAAATTGATTATGAAGTCATATCATAGTACATTTTCATTTGCGGTCGATTTGAATTTACTCTAGTATGCGTGAAATTATTCGGAATTAAATGCTGAAAATGATTTTTCGTAGGGGAATTTTTTTTTCACATATTCATTAATAATTTCGCATTGCTTGCATTTATCGGCATGGGCCCGATACGTTGTGCAATTTGAATGTATTTTTAGGATTGCGGGTCTTGAAATATATACCAGGTATTTTATGCTCCGCTTTTTTAAGGAAGCTAGTCTAATAGCATGAAATTACCTCTTAAAAAGGACGGTGTGTCGAATATATTTAATGGGACCATTGTTGTCAAAAATTCAAAGGCAGTGCAATGGTAGGTGTACTCTATTCAGTATAAATGGTAATTTGAATGCGCTTTTATTCTTTTAATTTTTTTTTGGAGGAGGGCAACGGGAGGAGGGTTGTACAATGAATAAAAAGGTTTAAAGAAAGTTCAAATGACATTTGTTACGAGATAATCGACCGAAAAACGAATTGTTTTTTGCGCTAATTTTCCAACACGATCGAGTTGGACGCTCGTTGCTAATTTCGTGAAAAAGCACGTAGTATCTATCAGTAAAATAATCAAAAAAATGGGGTTATCATCGTATGTGTCAGCACTAAACCATCATTAAGTCTAGCTTTTAATTCAATTCTGTGATTAGCAATGAATGAGATTGGTGATGCATCATCGTGTGAATTCCCGGGTCAGTATTGATAATATCTGGAAAGCGACAGGATGGTGACGAAACTGAATTTGTTAATATTTTAATTATTTGTTGTTACAGGGTTCGTTAGAAGTCTCGTAAATTACTCTACGGTATACCATTTGGAGTAATGCAACTTCAGAGCCACCCTTCACGAGTATATACTCTACCTGTACACTATAGTTAGAGCACGTTTTAATTTCCTTGGTCATTAAGCTAGGTAGGCCTACACACCAAGGAAACTTAAGCGAAACTTAAAATTCAGTTGACTTAACTGGAAACTCCATATACTGAAAACGGGTTAACACACGGTTCGGAAACTTGCATTCCAGTCTCGGATGCCAAATTTCCTCTTTGCGTATCCGCCTTTATAAAGTACTTTAGTATTACTGCATCCAGTTCATCCAAATCAAATATTAAAAAAAAATTTAAATCCTACGATGAATTCATTTAATTAGGTATAGTAACAGTTCAGTATCTAATGGCGTCACGTGACCTGCGGGGGTGAGAAATGCAACTGACCATATTTTAGGTAGTGGACCTCAGGTTTGTTTGACTTAACAGTACATGTATTTCGTACTATTCAGGAAGAGATGAGCAACACCCATCTGTTCTACTGTATATAGCGTGTTCCGAAGATTAGTTAGCACTTAGCAGGAAAAAGTGAAAGGTTACAGAGGTCAATATACTGTGCCTTCCAGTCCTTCCTTACTTTCACAACAGTATATCTACTATCTAATCAAATTGCTGTACATATCGCATGTTTTCAGCAAAATATTCAGTTCAGGCCGTCAGAAAGTTACGCTTAACCGTGTTTTCATACTGTGTTTGGTTACTGTAAGCGAAAAGATATACGAGCTAGATATCTGCCCGGGGTTGTTTTCCAACCCCGACTGTTTAGTATTTATTATATGACGAAATAACATTTCAGGCTCGTATCACGTTGAAAAGCAGAGGTACCATGCTCAACGTTCAAAATCAATATTGCTCATTTGACTGAGTGTGTTTTCGTACATAAACTGCATGTTGTAAATGTGTCAATTTTTTCCCAGAGCTGACAGCGAAATTCAGTATAAGATTGGGCATTCCTATACTAAAGGGTGTTAATTGTTTTTAACTTTAATGAAGGCGATTGTCCTCTGGTCATTTCCTGCCCGGCAGCGGATTGCGTGGCTCAGTCATTTTGAGGCGAAGGTTCCGGTGAATGCGCACTTGTTAGAAGAATAGTAGCAAATGCTGTTTTGATGCACTGCTCCATCTGATGTCTACGAGTGCGATACAGGTATATAGGTATAATATAGTGGCAGTTATGACCTGCTTCGAGCGCGAGTTATTAATAACACGGGAAATTGCGTTATTCGCCAACTGATGGAGATAAACGCTACGAATAATCAATTAATTTATTGGCGTTCGTGAGATATTGGCTACGTTGTGATGTAAAACTACTCGACTAGCCATTGATCGGGAATGTTTGAACCTAATTCAAAATGGCGCTTATGATCCTCGATCACTGGAAACGCCGCGTTATTATTATTTTTTTTTTTTTATTTTTAGTGTTAAAATGTTCACTTTGGACTTGTTTTCCAGTCGCTTGCCACTGGAAAACAGGTCCAACGTGAACGCTGCCAAAATTGCTAATTGGTTTAAACTGGACTTGCAGGTATGTACTGTAGTAGTTGGTGTCACCCTGACTGTCGAAATTCCCTCGATCGCAGGATATCGATCGTGTAATTTAATCCAGAGAGTTAATTACGGATTAAACATCCGTATTCCATCATTTTGGTTTTAAATGGCATCTTATTCCAATCGCCGATCAAAAAACCCACAAAATTTGTTCAAAATGTGTTTTCCGCATAATCGTTTTATGGAATGTCTCATTTCGGAAGCAATTTGTGAAGGAAGGTAGTTTTAGGAAGCAACGGGACAGTGGCATCTTCGCTTTTTTAAGAATGTATAACTGCAGCCATTATTAAATAAATCGTAATTTCCAGAGTTTCTAATTCTAAAAAAAAAACCGCAATTTTGAGATTTTTTCCCTATAGTATTCTTGTATGTTATCTGAAACGGGCATCATTTTTAACGTTAATACCGTATGTTACTGTAATGTTTCCTATACAATCGAATACAATAAGATTACTCGGACAGAAGCTTTGCGAATCGCACTTCGCAACGCAAGAGTGTAGAAGGAGGGCGGTATGTAATTGGTACGTAGACAGCGATAAGCTATAGGGAATTTTTATACCAATGAGCGTGTCGCTTTTACACACCTGACTTCACAGCTGCGAAAGTGCAACTCGCAAAGCTTCTGTCCGAGTACCCCTTATGTGTCTCTGAAGAGAATGAGACGAATGATTATTATTAGGGCGCTAGAGGGTTTCGGTGAAATACAGTACAAGCCTTATATCCGCCTATGAGCGCACTATATGGCTCTTCTTTGTATGGGACCATAGGAATCTGTACCATATTCAATAAAATGGCTCTTTGTACGATGTCCTTTGACTCATAACTGGCGTTGTGCGGAGAAAGGGAGTGCTGATCCTGTTTAAGGTTGCCCCTACATGTATATACCACGTCAGTCAACGTACACTGCCTATAGTTGCCTTCAAGCCCCTCTCCACCAAGAGCGTGGCGAGCGAAGGGAAAGTAGGCACCAAGCTCTGGCTTTTGCACGAGTAGTCCGAGAACTCATGGATAGGAACACTAATATGGCGGTTCGATTGGTCCAAAAAATCTGCACCGGTGTAGGCTACAAGGTGAGGCATAAGTCTGTAAAGTCTTGTTGCGCCTGCTGCCTGCAACAGTGAAAATTTGACAGACCTTGGAGCCTACACCGGTGCAGATTTCTTGGACCATTCGAATCCGCCATAAGAACTCCTGTTTTCACGGAAAATTATGAAACGATGGATGAATTTAAATGAACAAAGCTGTGGTGAAAAAGGTCGGAAATGTCGTAAATTTGTATTAAGAATACCGTAGTTGTAACATTTTGAAAATTTGTGCTCGGAAAATGTGTAAAATTGTGCAAATTCGTCCAAAACTGTTTAGAAATTGTGAAAATTTGTCTCGGAAACACTTTACAATTTTTGAAATTTTCTGCTTGGAAATCTTGCAAATTTATATTACGAAAACTAGTTTTACAATTTTTCAAATTTGTGTTCGGATAATTAACAAGGAAAATTTTCCTTGTTTGTCCTCAGAAACTGTTGAGAAATTTGTAAATACGTCCTAACAACATATAAGCATTAATTTTAAATTGTGACAACATTAGAAAATTAGATTTCCCTGACTTTTCCATTTCCAGGTTTTCCAGGTCTGGGTCCAGGTCATATGACCATAGATGCTTAGCATCCTCGTTTTTCATCGCTATATATATTCTCTTTATCAATGATTTTGTGTCATTGCGCATGCCCCGAATTAGCGATTACTGGCGTGGGCAGCAAAAAAGTTGAAAATTTCCAACTGGCTGCGCCGAGAGCGTGGAGGTCCCAAAATGCTAGCGAGGACCTAGCAACACGAGATCCATCGAGAGTCCAACTTAATATACGAATGCTGTCTCTTCATTTCATTCTTTTTCACCACCGTTTTACCGGAACTTGCATGGTGAAAGTCGTCGTTTTCGTTCCACTTTTTACGCTTGTTTTTATTTAGAAAAGTTGCGTGGCACCGAGCGAGCGAGCATGCAGGCACCCCCTTCGGAGTGTCACTTTGTCCCGTTGATTTCGGGGTGCGAGTGGTTCCTTCGCTGCGCAGTTTTCAGTCAGCAGTAGGAAGAATATCTCGAATAAAATAACCAGTTTTCGCCTCCAATATCCTATAAATATCGCGTCGAGCCAAGCGGTTGTTATTTATTATGTACTTGTACGTGTAACTTGGTATTATACGGAGGTCCGCTGCGCGGATGACCCTGAATGAGTGGCGTCGTAATAATCAAAACCTCTCAGGATTAGGAATCATGGAAATGCGAGATCTGGCACGAAATACCCTTTTTATTTTATCAATTAAAGAGCCAACAGCTATAGATTTATAAATAAACAATCCGGTAATGCGTGAGTGAGTTCCCTTCTCGGACGTTTATTAGCACGAACATTGAAGACTTTCCCCTCTGAGCTCGGCTTCGCAGCAGTTCATTTAATTATTTAAAAAAAGAGGAGGTTGTTTACGTTCTGTACGGGCAGCAGGGGGACTATATTAATATAGGAAGGTTCACTGCGCAAATTGTGCGAATTTCAAGATTTTTCGAGTCTTAAATTCATATCTGACCTAGGAAACGCATTACGGTCATTAATTTTTGAAGATTGCACTTGCACGTAGCTTTCCCATCGCCGAAATAATATTCTCAGACCATTTCCAGGTTTCTAATGACCGGAATCCGCCCTGACGCCCTTGCCACGAACGTTGCTCCTCGGGAAGATTCGTACATCGTACGGAGTGAGAGTACTCAGACAAGAGCTTTACGAACCGTACTTTGGTATAGTGAAGTCACCCGGGAAAAATCGACACGTTAATTCACATGAGAATTGCGCAGTTTTTAAACCAACGAATGCATTTTTTTTTTAATTTGACTTCAGACTACTCAAGTACAATTCGTTGCGATTCTGACGGACTACCCCTATTTTTCTACCATTGCCAGTTATTTGCTTGAAATGGGGTTGGCGAAAACAATAAATACTGCATCTCTGAAACTATACTGAAGATAGAACGTCTAGGGTAATGCGAGTGTGATGTTTCCATGAATTTTGACGTACAGTAATCTAACGAATTAGGTTATTTCCTTTGCTGCCGTTGTAATTTTTCTTCTCAGTGCGCCACCTTGAGCTTTTCCATTATTGGAAAAAAGTGTTTTTCACTTTAGGATCCCTCAATTTGAAACCAATAAAAGAATCTTTTAATTGTTCCATATTGTATACATGTACATACACGGTGTAATCTAGTGTATCTGTATCGAGATTACATTTTTTTTTTCTGAAACAACGTATATATACATGGTTGGCCTCACGTGAGATCGATCTCAGTGCAAAAGTGGTTGAAAACGTTTTATGCCGAGAAGCTGGACACTTCCTTATTTGCGTATTTTTGAAAAAAAAAAATGGGACTTCCTTTAATATATGCATTGATTATTGACTTGGATGACGCCCAAGGCCAGCTTGCTCTGAGGCTAGGATCACACCGTAATACCTGTATATCATTAGATGATTATTTACAGCGTCTAATAAGAAATTTTCCTTGCTTGTGTTGAAATGTTCAGGCAATCCACTGTATTCAGACAGGCAATTTTTTTTAGAAAAAAAAAAAAAGCTACCAATAAAAATGTGCGCACTGAAAATTTTTTTAGGCTAAAAAAGTTATCCTTCCTACTTATAACCATGCATATAAAACAGCGAGAGAAAAAAGTACTGTACGTGTACAAAGTGCCTAGGCTAGCGTAGAAAACTGCCATGGCGAGGACAGGTTATTTGAATAAGCCGTACCGTTAAAAAAAGTTTGGAGCCCCAACCATTCGACAGTAAAAGAAATTTTGAAAAGGCCCGGTCCTATTTAGTTTCAGCGTGAAAACCGAGAGCTTTTCAGCTATGAAGCCCTCACCTCTCCCGCTTTCCTCTCCATTTTGCTAGCAAATAAACCTCTTTTGACGAAGGCAGATGGCATCGAGGTGGGCGAGAAACACATAGGGAGATTTTTTTCCCGAAGTTAGGAGCGATTCACGTACGGAATAAACGGAAATTTTTTCGCGGCGCATCTTTCTTACTTTAGCCGATGGCCGATTTCATCTTTTGACGAAATAACAGGCTTTAAACTGGTTTTTTAATCCAAACAACGTTTCGAGGCAGCAAACCACGACATCCGCTAGCCGCCATCTTGGCATATCTATTTATAAACAATAAAAAAAAAGGATGAATCGGAAAAGATGGCGCTGCAATTCGTCTTCCTCGTTCTGACCGTATCATGCGTTTCTTCTATAATTTAGATCGCCGTTTTATGTCTAGTGATGGAATTCAACTCCGTTCAGTAGATTTTATGACGAGTATCGACCGTGCTTTTATCGTCATTGGAAAAATGCTAAAGGTAGAAGCTGAAACGGAAGGTGTTGCCACTTTACAAAATGGCCGACAATGGCGCTCAGTGAGCTTGGCGTTCAAAAGCGAAATGGCTAACAGACAAATTGGTGCCTCTTCTATTCGAAACTAGAACAGTTTCATTTGGAGCGAGAGTTGTTGTTTTTCATCTAACGATTACGAATATTTTCTCCCAATAATAAGATAATTAAATTGCGTAAAAATGTCTGGGACCCCTCGGTCAATCCAACAGTTTTGTTTTGGTGGGACAGCTCTGCTGATGTGGGGTGTCCCAAAACGATTTCAACTCTCACTCTCAAACTCCATCTGGTCAAGCAAAGCACCTTGACATTTTTGGTTACATTAGTATGAAGAGCTACTAAAACGTTCCAAGTCGGCGCACCCTAATTGTTGGACAACTGTTATAATATACTGCTTGGCACTTGAATCTTGCGACTACCAATTAGATGCAAATTACTAAACAATTCCTTTTTTTCTCTCGTTTTTATTTTGCAACTCAACTTTTTAATTTAAAATATCAAACTTATAACCTTTTAGTTTGATTTCAAGAGTTTGGATTAGAAAGACACTTTTTAACTCAAAAATACGAGCGCGTTTAAATCACAAACACATATCATATTTCGATAGCAATTAAATATCAAATCCTGCAGTTTTCATAGGGAAAATTTTCAATTTGTTACAAAAAAAAAAAAAAAAAAATAGTTTAGCAATCTAGACGAAGAAAATCAATCTTGAAGTTATAATCCTTTTGTACATTAACAACGTTTTTTTTAAGAATTTTTGCCATTGGATCGACTTTTGACTTGGAAATAGATAGTTTGCTTTCAGCAGCATGGAAATGTAAACAAAAAGGCAAGTGACCTAGAACGTGTTTGTTTGCTTTAGGATTTTACAGCTAGACCTCCCGCAAGTTTAGTAGCCCCTCATTCATGTATTACTGTAATCACGCAATTTCTAAAAAAGCAAAACATTTTTAATGTACAGTGTATTTAAAAAATGAGTTCCTAATTCAAATTTTTCGGAAAAAATTGTGTTGTCAATTGTATATTTTGAATGCAACTTGCTCCATTTTTATAGTATTGTTTTGAAGATACCTTTCATAAGACATTGCAAACTATTTTACTGCAACACGTAGGTACGGTGATCTAAAATTAAGTCCACAAGAATTAATCCATAATTAAACATATTTAACATTGTTGAGAAATGTTTTGCTAGGCCAGTTTTGTTGATAATGCTGCTTATTTCCGTTATCTTCGTACCACAATTTCGTGGATTCTATTTTACATATTATGTAATAAGTGAACTGAGTTGGATTTTGATTTGAAGCCTCGATAACCGCACAATTTATTACAAACTCATCCAACTTCCTAAAATGCATCAAAACTTTATTATGGTTATAGAATTTATTGAAAAGAAAACTTGTTCCATGCCCATGCTGAATTACTTTTAGGACTGCATGGTAGTTTTGTGATAGTTAGTACACTGTATTGTTAAATTGGAAATATTGTTATTAAAATATATTTATCCGATAGAACTCTGATTATTACGATTAATTACGACAATTAACGTTGTGGGATGGGTACTTTTAAATTATTGGAATTAAATTTAAGAGTTTATTTATTAAGAATTCTCGTAATTCATGTAGCATCAAAAACTTTGATTTGTTAATTTAATATTAGTGAAATCAACTCTACAATTTTTTAAAGGTTATTTTCAGATTTAATCTTCAGTATTGTTAATGAAATTTTTTATTGCATCCTTAATTGTAATAAATTAGTACGACGTAATTTAACCTCGATTTGCATTTTTTACTACTGTATATCGTTTTTATTGATATGTACAGCACTCTAAAGGCGAGCTTTTCACGTAGCGCTTTTCCGCTATTGATAAACAACGGTCGTTATGTCCTTCCGCGCCTCCCCACGAACTTTCTTGTTGTCCCCACAATAATTACGTACGTCCCTTATTAGTCTTGGGCCCTGACCAATTAGATATTAACGCACAATTTTCGTATTGTAAAGATAGTAGGAGGGAAATTTCGGAACAGGATTCCGACAGACGTCGGCGTCCTAAATCGCACTACTTCGCGGAAGCTCACAGCCGTGTGAACCGCCCTACATAAATAGGCGCGGGGCGGAAAATTGGCCTGAGTTCTGGTTTCAAGCATGCGCGTGTGTTGATCGTCGTGCTACGAAAGGAAATAGTCGGGAGAAGTCGCTATCCATTTTAAAGTTTTTATCGTGACAGTCGTAGAAATTTAATCGGGAAGTGAGTCGCGATCGCTCGGACAATGGAACTCGATTTTTTTCCGCTGAAGCTTTAATCATGACCGAAGTAGAGTTAATCGTAAGTTTGCAATCCGTGAGCAGCGTTATATCGAACACTTTATGCGCGGCGTTCCATACCGAGGATGGGGATGCAGCGCCACCTACCAATCAACGGGTGGTGACAG
>JAQGBX010000786.1:0-30662 GCA_034698745.1 Megaphyllum sjaelandicum
AAATGTGCGAAAAATTTCCACATTTTCGGAGTACAGATTTGCAAAATTTTCCACCTTTTACGAGTTCAAATTTTCAATGTTAATAAACATGTTCTACATCGCCAAAATGTGAAACAAGTATGATTTGCTAAGTGTAGTGGCTTACAGGAATCAACCTTGAAATATATGATGCAGGTTTCACAATCCACACATGTAAAACCTTGCTCGGGTTTACACTGAGCATCTTTGCAACTGTGGCATGCTGCCTTTTTTGCAATATGTTCTAAAAGGGAATCAGCTTTTCTCTTTCCAGGTCTGGGGGTCATTCTAGCTTCTTGGTTATCATCGTTTACATTGGCAGGGCAATTATTTGGATCTGGCAGTTGCTGAATGTAGCACTTCGGGAAGAAGTGGCAAATTATTGACCATCCATGCACGTTATAGTCTTCAATTTTCTTGTGAGCTATATGTATATTCCAGATTGTTTTAATTAACTGACGTAGTTATTGAATCGATGTTTACAAAATAATCCCGTTTTTTATGAAATTTGATTGGTTATCGATACGTGGAAGTGATTTTGCGGTTCGATCGCCATGCACCTAGTGGCCATTTCCTCGCTACCGAATGCTTGTAGTTTAATTAAGCCCGTAATGTAGTGTTGCCAGACACTGGAACACCCTAGCAGCCATAAGCGTCGTGCTTTAAAAATGTTTCATGATTTGGAGGCAATATTTCTCCAGCTGTTACCTCCATGTAAATTCCGCGTGTGGCTCCTAAATTGCCTCGCAACGAAATCCATCGCAGCTGCTTCTTTTCGCTTTTTCTATGGGTGCCAAAGTCATTTGTTTTTGTTCCCATCCTTCGTGACAAATGTAACAAACGTTGTAATAATAACTTCACTCTTCAGCTATCCCCAGTTGGGCCCTTAGCGAAAACAGCGAAGGAATTATGCCCGTAATAATTACGGCACAAATGTAAAACTCATTTTCTTTCCTTCTTCTTAGTCTACGGGTTGCTGACGTTTGCAGCATCTTTTTACACGCCGATATACTGTTAATTTGAAAATCTTTAGCATTTTTCTTTCGAACAATGAAAGGCATTACCGTTAAGCATTTAAAAAAATGATGATAGCGTTTTGATTATTGCTGAACAGAGAATACGACGAGAAAACGACGGCTGAGTTTCCTGTTTATGGATGGCAAGATTTTCCTTGATCAATAGCATCTTAAGTGAGAAGGTGTATCGCTTCACTTTCAAATCGGTGCATGTTTGGCCGCACGAATATCCGTTAATGTTAAATGGAAATTAAAACAGACTTCACAACCTTGTTTCCTTGTACATGGTTTTCCGTTTAAGCGAATGTATTTGAAATGAGTGATTATTTACCAACATTTCCTATTTCATAATATTCAACGAGCATCGTATATTATAGACGAATGCATTTGAATACTTCTTTTGACTGTATAATGTGCACACTTACTGTATTTGAAATGTGGCAAAAAGCTTTATTTTTCTGATAAGATTACCGAGCAGGGTTTTGGTTTTTGCAACATTTTCTACATTTTCCGAGTACAAATTTTCAAAATTTTCCACATTTTCTGAGGACAAATGTTCAAAATTTTCCACATTTTTCGAGGACAAATTTGTAAAATTTTCTACATTTTCCGAGGACAAATTTGCAAAATTTTCCACGTTTTCCACGATAAAAAGTGCTTTATTCAAATCTTGCTTCTTTGTTAGCCCCCCACTGGATCTTTCCTTCGTTTTTCCATCCTCGGTGAGGTTTTTCAGAAAATCCATTTCTCCAACGCTCCAAAACACGAAATGCTTATTGAATCATTAGTTCATTGAACATGGAAGCGCGGTGAAACGTAAAGATATTGTCTCGAGCGTATACATTAGCATATCGGACTTTTCCACGCAGTATTGCTAGTTTTGGACTTAACAGTAGCGAGCACTGGGCTCGTGTTTTATTGCTTGATTGATCATGAACAGTCAGTATCAGAATGGATAAACTTTCATAATTGTGCATTGAATGAGAAAAACTTGGATGTTTTGACGTGAAGGGATGCGCCCAGATAACACTGCGAATCAATGCATTTTATCACATTAGAAAATGAACGTGGATCATGCAAAGGCATTCATCCTTGCGTGCATTGTTAGATATGCCGATGCCGGACAGTCAAGTCTGTCATATGGACTTCTTCCGGATTGAATGCAACGATGCACAACTTTTAGGGAGGATGTATTTGGAGGGTAACAATGTGGGAGAGAAATCTGTATACAAGAAGGGAGAAGAACGCGTGTCTGCCATTACTAAAAGCCATCTGTCAAATACAACCCTTGACGATGGCCAGTACGTGGACGGGAACTGGACAAAGATCAATGATACAACCAACAAATCATTACGCGAATTGGTTTTGATCGCATTTTATCTTCACTTTATAGAAACGTTATATTGGCCAGCTCATTATCACTCTAAAAATATGTACGCGATTAAGTCATAAGAACGTCTTTGTCTAGTGACCTCTCCGGGATGACTTTATAAGTCTCGCTTAATTCTAAAAATAGTGCACCGAGACTTGATAAAACGTATCTAGGGGTCAGTTTGCCCATGGAACTAAAAGTTGCCGTCAACTTCAAGCATTTTAATGAAATGCAAAATGGTATTGATTAAACAAGACAAGAGTGGCGATATATTCTGCGGGCCACTTCAAAAATAATATTAGTATAAAGTGCATTCAAACCATAATAACTGAGTCGGTTAATAACTTAGTTTTTATCACATATTTCGCGTAAGGGTTTAATTGTAAATTATTTACTGAAACTAAGTTTTAATCTACCGCTGCATTAAATGTTGTAAAATAAGAATAAATTTCTTTATTAAGTCTGTCTCGAGATATATCATTTCGAAATTGCGTAGGGCTGTTAGCAAACTAAATACCCCGGCCGCCATAGACTAATTCCTGCAAATAGCCGTTGGTTTCAATCTATACTGACCGTGTCTAATTCTGTATGGGGACGGATCTGTCCATCCTAATGAACTCTTGTCTATTCCACTGCGGCTATCAGTTGATCGACCACACTGCGCCAATTAATATCCCAAAATGTGTTGATGGGGAAATGGCAATGATGGTTCGGTTGGTGTCGTGTCACGGTCAACTTTTAGATTAATCTTGTCAGTATATAGTGCGCAATATGCATATCCTCGCCACGGTGCCAGATGGCAAACGCTCATTAATCGATCGGTCATTAAGTGGAAATACAATTGAAAGTTTTAGCCATTTTCCGTGGGTCTCGAATTACCCTCGGTCCATTTCGATGCCTCACAGATAATGATTTTTCACCGCCGAGGCATATTTGCGCCAAATGTCACTTTTTATTGATTCCGCGAATGAACGTAAAATTTTACATGCAAAATTATTAACGGTCATAATGGAGCCGATCAATTTTATGCTCCATAATTTGAGACATAACCCCCTTTTCAATGATATCTAGCGTCGGACTCAAATTATGTCCCCACATATCTATTCGCTCGAATACCAGGCATATCTTTTGATGACAACTTATTTAAATTGACCCCACGATCGGAAGTGGGCAAAATGTTATTGCGTTCTCAGCCTTTCAGAAACTTAAATTGAAGATAACATTTATTTTATTGAACAGCATCATTTCTCTAGCTCCGTGCCTACCAAAGGCCACGTACACTGTATATTTAAACTCCGATTTTATTCTCTGAAAGCAGTAAAAGAAATTTCTTGACAAATTTGCCCACAAATGCTGTTCCAAATTTTCCATAAAATCCCCCATGAAGGTTAATGCGAAACAGACGAAGTCATGTGACAGTCAGAATCGACAAGCAATAAGGCAGACCCGAAACTTGAAACCCTTATTCGTTTGATCCTAAAGCTATAGGCTGCGTAATTAACATTTTACAAAGTTGTAGACAAATTATATAACATTAATTGTTCAAGTTTAATTATTGAAAATGCACCAATCGATTGGTATTGATGATCTATGTTTTGACGAGTTTTCTTTTTTTCTTTCTTACAAAACATCAATAAATGGACAACTACTTTATTGAGAGATATGTCACAGCCAGTTGGAAGGTTCGTTATACAATAAAGCGTGGTTTGATTTCTGGCTGCCATCAGTTAGCAATAATGAGTGAATAGACGACAATTTCTTTGTCCCTTCCTTGTACGTCCAATCGTCCTGTTTCTCGCCCCCCTGGAGAATTGACCATCGTATTCATTTCCCTAGCTGACCACACCAGCAATTGTATCAAGGATTAATAATGAAGGTTTCCCGTCATTTAACACATCATATTTAATGACATGGCAGTTGCCGTCATCTTTCCCTTCCATCTGCAGTATACGTATACAACTACTAAGATGACCACTGACATTGACCATTGGTTTTAGAGAGAGCTACATGCTCAGCTTCTACACCCCTCCCCTCTTCCCATCCCTTCCTGAACAATTCATGTCTGTTTTATAGTTTTATAACACCTTTGGCACAGACGCGGCCTTATCTCAAATTGGCCATGTGTAATTAAAAATGTCCCGAATAACCTTGATTAAGTCATTAAAATTTACTTTCTTTTTATATTATTAGCTTAATTTTATTGATTTGTTTGCCCTCGAAAAAGCAAAGGCATCGTTGTTGCTGCGAGAGAAGGCTTCTATGCGGAAAGCAAAAGGGGGTTTGCTGTCCTGAATTTTAATCATGGATTTTATTGGCCATATATTTAGCCATTCGTCAATTTGAGTCCATTTAACAAGGTGTGCCACCATTTCACTGTTTAATTTTCTCGCCTCATTGTTCATTCTGTGAACAATTTAGGCCCATCGGAAATGTACAAACGCGTCAATATTAATGAACCGATTCACGTGTCGTTATTTACCCCGAAAACTATAAAACCGGGTTAATTGAATACCCCTTGAAGCCTTTTGCGCCAGGGTTCGATCGTAAATGGTGTTAGACTAACGAAACTAGTTAATGAGTGGCATATGGCGGTGACAAAGTTCAAGTACAGTATATATACATTGTATTATTTGTCCAAAACAGTTAATCTAGTCGCACGTGATTTGTGAACCAATACAAAGTTTGAAAAATGGATATTCAAAAATCTATGCCAATTTTGACAAACTATAGATTTGAAAACACTTGGAAAATGATGCGCTGAAAAACTTCCAAGAACGGTTATGTGATTTCAGTACAGTAGCATTTTAAGATCATTGTCTTGCAACATAACATTAATATGATATACACTTGTACAAGTATTATAAGCTGCGAGTGTTTCAAGCATGATTTTGGTAAGAATTATTTTCCCAACAAATTCTAGTTTACTGTTCTGTCGCAACCAAGTGACCTTATGTCAAGCATAAACTCTTGTCAACTGATATTAATACTGTAAATATAGATGGGGAAATTGATTTGTGTATCGAATTTCGACATGTCCGAGCTATTTTCCGGAAAATAAGCCAATTTGTAATGCGTAAGCGTGCATATCCAATGGCCAACATGTTATGCTAAATTGGGACACTATGGCATTCCCGCATTCTGCCTCTGAAGTGATTGATGTCAGATTTCATTGATTCAAAAATCCCGAATTGGGGTTGTCTGAACGACCAGACGCCATTATTCATATAGTGCGTGCGCATGAGGTCATGTTACCCGAAATGGATGTCAACTTAGGTTTGTAGATTTCATCCCATTAATGCTGAATCGATCTTTTACATCTGCAATTTGGACCTCATCTTTATAAACCAATACCTAATGCATGTGGCTCCTAAGAAATATTAATCGAAGCAAACTCGTAATTGTTCAGTTTCTCGAGCAAATTTTCTTGCTTATAAATGTATTTTTATATCAATTTTTAACAGGCCCAGCTCGTACATATGTAATTTTAAGCGATATATGCGACATCGATTAAAGCTATCGATCGCGATATCGGTATGCACCATCAGTCAGTGTTAATAAACGAAATGGCAGACCTAAGGGCGAGTTTTATTGGGGAAATCCCCTGTTGAATGACACCGTAGATTAAGATTGTTGCCGAAATGTCATATATACGGACGTATGCACGCCTTATGATTTAATGGATTTAATGGGCCATTAAACGTAACCATACTTGCGCATCGCGGTTATTGAAAGGAATTGGGCCCTTTATCGGGCTGCTATATATCAGGAAACATCGTCAGTTTTATTGTCTTGGTGTACCGGTATATTGTATTCCCGGGTGGATAAATATATATGGGCCATATATAGCACATCCCATATATGGCCAGACCAGAAATTGGACATGTCTGAACATACATGTTGGCAGATATGGACAATGAATGCAATTCAATTCTTTACCCTGTAGTCAGTACATAGTACCATGTGGCAGGGGGAGATCATTATACAATTTGAGTCAGACTAAGCAATCTGGTGATGATTGATCCCAACATCACAATTTAGGTATATTTTCCGTATTTGGGATTTTAACGAGGAGGATTGGATATAGGAAGACGGCCATGACCGATTTAATATAGGAGCTATCTCAGCACTCGCCTGGAGAAATTGTGGGAAACCATGAAAAACCACAATCGAAGATAGCCGACCCGGGAGTTGCCATATATATGCCATATCGGGTGGTGTTGACTGTTGGTATAGTTCGTCCAACTGGGAGTTGTGGCAGTTATCTTGCAAATGGTCGATTGTATATACATGTACCTTCATGTATGTCGATTAGTTCGAACTGCGGTTAAAGTCTATTTCAAACTGCGAAAACTTGTATTGATACATTTTTGCTGCAAAATGCACACGATTGCGAAATGGCGAATTTTTTGATGTGTACAGGATCGTGATAATAAACTAACCCATTTTAGCCAGAAATGCATCGATAACAGCTTGGTTACCAGAAACTATCCAGTCTGTTAGTGACATTTATACTGATTTACGATTGTGGCCATGGTGCATATCACCGCTAATCGCCTGTGGCTGCTTGCCACGTTTGTCATGCATCAATTCCCTATTGCTAAAAGTTAATTAAAGCTAATGCACTTTTGTGGTTAATGCCATCTTGCCGGTTTATATCTATTTGAATGTTACTTATTTTATGTACATGTAGATATAAAGTATACAGTTTTAAGACAATCTGTTAGATATGCATTCCCAGATTATTTGATGTGTAAATTAATCGCTTAATTAGTTTGTTGAAAAAAGCAAAGTCTAAAGCTACCTGTAGTGTTTGGGTATCTAGCAAATGGCGGCAAAGGCATGCTTGAATGGAGATGCATATGTAGGAGTTTCTTTATCCTCAGGTGGTAGGGTTATAAAATAATGATGCGATCAAAAAAGACAATGTTGGATTCCGGTACGAAAATGTATCTCAGAAACTACGTAAATGCAATGCAGTAAGCGAAACCTTTGTTTCGCATTGGTAATCCTAAAAATAGGTAAAGAATGACTTTATCGATCTCATAAGTCGAAACTATACTAAAGATTAACCATCGGTACTTTTATATAAAATTAAAATATTAACACATTATATTGGATGAACGAGATAAAATATTTGAATGCCAAATTTAAGCGTTCGTTGTTTCGATGCTGCAAAATCAATATTTTGATGAATTCAAGTACTAAGCTTTGTATACATGTAGTTAAATTCACTATTTTGATCATTCGCAACATGTATTTTAAGTTGCCTTCAAAGTTTTCTGTTTTGTTTTCGGGCAACTTGAGAAATTCGTACTTGTATACTGTATTTCTTATATCACGCTCATGATTTTAATTTCCAGGATTCAGTTTGTCCCTTTACCAATTTTCCAACTTTTTCTACCTTCGGGCAGTGAAAATCTCGACTTGGTTGAAAGCAATCAATATCTGTCATGCCGTGATTCAATGTTTAATCAAATCTCTCGTTCCCAGAACAATATTTGCCGGGCCAACAAGTCATCGCTGTTGATCATACCGTTGTCCACCTCATTCGACTTGATTGGTCCTGCCCTAGTTCACAATGGCGCCCCCCATTCTTTACTCTTGATACCTCGCTTTTGCACCTTCATCCAACGTACGGCGCTATTGTTGCCCGCTTCTTAGCTCTTACTTGGACAGCCATGAATTATACATGATGTGCGAGATTTCGAAATTGCCGTTAACAGCGAGCGCGAAATAGAGGTGCTGAAAGTACGCTCTAGTCCTATGTGACCCGGCTAGCAATGACGGCATTGATAGTTTCTCCTGTGGGAAATCCAACCATGTATTTTTCCAATGATGCGTTACTGCGTGGACTGATTTCTTGATAGATGTTGATTTCTTGGAGTTCGGCTTCAAATTGTTGGCATTATGTGAACTTCCTGTAGCGCCGTGCACTATTTCAGGTTGGCTCATTACGGAGGCATTGGTCCAAGATGGTGTCAAGGGTTTCGGAAATTTTCACGGCAAAAATATGTGGGCGAGTTTGCATAAAACATAAATGAAAAATCAACGAAAACTGCTCCTTCAGACGTGATTGGTAGCGTTGTAGTTTTCCTCGGGCCATCTTGGCTCTTCGCGATGCTATGTTTCATTGTGTGCATGCAAATTGGACCTTTCAAGTGCGTGGAATTGAAAGTTTGCCAGGAAATGTTAAAGTAATGCCGTCTACTTTGCAGATGCAGTCGAAATCGGGTATAACGAAGTTCAGGGGATTTGCAGAACTTGCATCTCCTTAATGTTGAGTTTTCATAGATAATACGTTCGGTTTAAAAGGAGCTACAGAATTTCTCCTTTACATCCGTGCTAATTTTTATCAGATGTAACGAAGTTATAATAGAAGCTTTAGAATTTCTGCAGATACGTTTCCTTCACGGGAAGTTTTTTTTTTTTTGAATGAGAACTTTTTATTATATATTTTGATAAATCCAGTCATTGCATTCGACATTTATTACATCTTCCAATTGATTAGAAAGTGTTACAGTTCGTTAAGAGCGTATTTTATCGATAATCGAGCTCTTAATTTTTCGGTCATGTCCATTTTTAAGTTTCAACTAAAACTGTTCGTAACCTCTCCGAGTTTTGAATTTATTGTGATTCTTATCCAATTGTTTCTTTTCATTTCTTTTAGGTAAATATTTACTAAATCTTCCAGTGGTTTTATTACTTTGGACTTGTGGTGGACTGACCCCTAAATGATTGATTTTTCAAGTAAGGTTTTTTTTCATGCCGGAATCCCGTGACATGTTCACTTGGCAATGCTATATGTGCATCTTATCCAATGTTCAATTTTATTTGTTCATCTGTATAAATATACAGGGTTTCATGTTTAGTTACATATACAGTACCTCCCGATAAGATAACGGAAATTTTAAGGTAGTCTTGGATGCTTATATTTTAATATGTGAAAGGAAGCTTAACTCTAATGAATAAATCAAAGTTGTTTAGCAAAATTTTAATACAAATATTAGCCAAGTTATATTGCGAAATGTTAAATCTCAAATAGAGCTAACGTAAGACAATGAAATGGAAAATTAAAATTTTCAAGAAAAAAAAAGCATTGCAAAACAGACTGGTCTTACTTTCCCTCCAATATATTTGTAAATGCACATGTAGCTTTACTGCTTTAGAACACTCAAGTTTTGAGAAATGATGTCCATTGTTATACTGTAGTTAACGCACTTAAAACATCTCGTTTTAAGGAGATATTACAGTGGCTGATTTCGTTATATCATAGCGCAGTTGTTTATTAAAACTCCTCATTATGTCAGTGGAATGTGGCAAACTATAGTTATGTTTTTGCTCAACGAAATTATTTTGCATTCTAACATTATGAAGGTTTTGTTGGTTTAAATTGCGAATATATACATGCATAATTTTATCCGATGATATACAATTCTCAATAATTAGAACAGTCGGCGAATGTTGGAACTTTAAACTTTTGTCACGTGACATTTGACAAGGATTAATGACAGTTGACTGTCTGTAACCGCACATGGCACAAAACTATTTTAAAGAATGTCCGCAGTTATTCGCTATTTCGTTTCGCGTGCTATCTATTTTTGAAATTTGGCTTAGTACTATTTTACGTGTAAAAGGCATTGTTGATCACACTATCAGCTGCCACATGGTGCTTTTCTGCCAATCTGCCATCATTTTATCACTTAAACGTGTGCCAAACTGACAACAAACGCTCTGTTCATACTGTGCTGAAAACAGATGCTGGTGGGTCAGTGAAATATCCGAAATTATTTAATTAAGCTTTGCATGGGTTGTTCGTGACCGCCTCTGTAATCTTTGCGAAGTTTATCAAAGTAGACCTAATTATCACTTCGGTGTCCAGCACAGCTTGTTACTTACCATGTAGGAAATAATCCATCAAAACTTTGGATTACTGACATTTCATTTTTTTTTTCATGGCTTCATGCATAGTGTAAAATTGTGATAATTTCGTTTCACACCTACATTGTTAACAAAATCTGTTGAAAGTGCTTGGATTTTATTTATACTATTTAAAATAAACTGTAATAATATAGCATTATACAGGGTGAGTATTAAGCCACAGTTAGTACCTCTCGAATATAATCAATATGGCAACATCTAGCAAGAATTTGATTACACATGTGAATAGGAAGTGATATGTGAGGTGTCCAGTAAACTTATCGCACGTGACATTATTATTTATGATGATAATTCTTGGTTTTATATTCTTTTCAAACATCGATCAGCTGGTTTGTTTTTGGAATCGAGCTTTCCTGTAAGTGCAAACGTACAAGAACCCCAGAAGTCATTTGTTTTATGGCGTTCGATGATTAAATGTTGCAAATGAAGCCATTAAACTAATTTTATGACGCCCTTTAACTTTCTAATTGACCATTTTGCTCTATCCCTAACGGTTAGGATTTTTAAATCGCACGAGCCATATGAACGTGAGCCATTATCACTTCCTATTCACCTGTGTAATCAAATTCTTCCTAAATGTTGCCATATTGATGATATTCGAGAGGCCTGGTACTGACTTAATACTCACCCTGTATAGAATTGTGCGATATTATATTATGGTACAACATACTGACTGCAGGGTAAAGAATTGAATTGAATATAATATAGCACTTATATTCATTTTGGAGAAACCACTAGTAAAAATTCAGCAATCAGTAACTTTTACAACATCAGAAATATTTTATCATAAAACACTGTATGCGGTTATTGCTGTGATGCCATTTCTAAACAAGTTTTTAACAACATCCATAAACAGAATTAGCACTCTTACTTCAAAGATTGTTGCAGCTTATCATTGTTGGTGAAGGAAAATTCAGCCATAATATTAATTTGAGTAAACTTTTTCGTTTCACTATTGCATCACAACTTTACCATTACATTACACCTGTATTTTTGGGCGATATGCAACAAATTAAAAACGGTAGACAACCACACCCTGTGCACGATGTTAAAATGCTCGACTAATGCATCCCTTCGTTCATGCATGCATGATACATGGTTTCGGTTTTAAATATTAGCATGGAAAAATAGGAGCAGAAAATTTCCTGTTTATACGAAGGTGATGAATGTCTCAGTTGGAGATCAACTGCGGGAACTTGATTAATCGCAATAAATAGATAGTTATTCCTCTATGAAATAGCATTTTTCACAGTTGCCGGTGAATTAATGGCACTTTAGGAACAATATTTAATTACGTATTCCAGATAAATCAGTGCTACGCTCATCAGAAACTGGCTCGAATTTGTTGTAAATTGTTCAGAAAGCAACTTTCGCACAGATTATTTATTAATAATCGTTTGTTCGCTCTCTCGTAGCAAAATAGCTATAGGGCGACGCCATAGGGATTTGCTTCATGTTTGAAAACATTTACCGCAAAGGTTGTACGGTCTTTCCCATCCAAAAAGTCATGATTTATTGGAAATTTCTAGCTCGGTATGTACATATTAAAGATGTCTAGGTTGCTATTTATTTTCGGTCTATATTGATGGCACTTCCAGATTTGTTTCCTAGCTACTCCACCCAATATGTTGCCCATTTCACACCCTATTAATTGCGCCATATCTGTTCTCTCGATCGTTCGGTGTATATAAAGACAAGCATTGATAAGAAACCGTGTATTACTAAAGTTGAACTAAAACAACGCGATCCAAGACTCATTTGAACTCGCAAAAGTTAGATCCTTCGTGGATTTGTTTAGAAATAATTTTTGATTTTAAATCATTAATAAAAATTTTACCTTTTTAAAAATTGTTCCTTAAACAGTTGTGATCGATTCGTAGAGGTTTGGTTAATTATTCATTTATGTTCTCTCGCAATCAATGTTCGAGATGTTAGGATTTTCTGCCGCGAGATAAATTGTAAATTTCATCGTCAAAATTACCCAAAATGAATTATTTTTTATTTTAAACTTTTCATTATCGGTATTCTGGCATTTGTTGGTCTTAACCGTTACTCCATTGAAATATAATTTCCTTTAACGTTGGCTCGTTTATAAGTTTTTACACTTAAGCTTCCCATAGTTTACTTAATGTATAAGAAAAAAGATGATTAAATTATAATACGGCTCAGGTGTAAATCACAACTCGCGGTGCTTTTCGTGCGTTTGATTTACTTTGAAGAATTGCCCAATTTCCCGGCGGTTGGCGTTCGGTGCGTCTTATTTCATCAATCTATCGCCTTTGCATGATTGAAAAACCGAAAAAAAAATTGATCAGCTCAAAGATTCCTAACGCAATATGGCCCAACTCTTTTGTCCCTGGCTGAGAAATATAATGAATGTTCAGGTACTATAAACGACGTTTCACTTCCTATTTTGACGAAACAAATTGCCGAGCCTATTTCCTTCCTTTGCATGAGCGAAATAAATTTTGCCCAATTGAGTTTACGAGCTTGCGAGAAAGACATGCACCGAGATGAAAATTGGATGATTGAAGCAAAAATCTACGCAGGTCCAATCGAGCATTAATATCTCTGGTAGATTGGTGCTTGTACATGTGCATACACTGATGCTGATACGCGCTGTTTCCCATAGATGTTGTCCTCGCCTATAGTTGATGGAAGAAAAATGCTCGTTAGTCAGGAGGTGAGGCCCCTACGTGTTCCTCCTTTATTCCTAAAGGAAATTGCGGTGTTAATGTCTAAATTGAAAGAGTGACCCACCCAAAATATTAGCTTTGGATTTCGTGCAAATTGACGATAGGTGTGTTTAAACATTGAAAGCTTTTGATTTATGGCGTTAACCTAAATAAGTTTGAAGATTCCTGTTATTTTTACTCGCCTCTCTCTCCTTAAGCGTAATTAAACTCATTAGCCTAATTCGGGTGTCTTTGAATGGATTTTTAATGAAGCTGGTGACATTCACTTACTGGCATTATACTGTATGTTGCTGCTTCTGGGACATGAGAAGATGCGCTGTTACATCGGGTTAATGCAGACAGCTTAGGGATCATCCATAAAGGACGTCCTGTATTTTTCCAGGTTTTTAAACACCCCTTCCCCCTGTCCGCCCTTGTTCTGTTTATGTACCCCCTCCCGTCCAATTTAGAAATTATGTTCTTTATGGATTTTTACGTTGAAAATATTACCATTAGTAAACCACAGACCTACAGAATATTATGGCATTAATTTAAACAGACGAAATAAAATTGAATAAGGTGAACCGCAAACCTACATAATATTATAACTAGTAATTAAAACAGACAAATCAGCAAATTTGCCTAAAAATTGACAAGAAAGAAAATAAAATCAATGCAATAAATTCTCTCATCTAAAACTGATGACAGTTTAAGCACAAGTTGACATCCGGTCGTCCACATTCCTTGACACCCCCCCCCCCCCCTTCCCCCCGTCCGCATGTGTCCCATTTTCACATTTCCAACCCCATCCCCTCCCTTTTCCGGACGTGCTTTATGGATGGCCCCCTTAATGAAATCGACGTACCAGTTTTAACTCATTTTTCATGTAATAAAACTTTTCTAACCAAATAGTATGCTGAAACGTTTGTTTCGTGCTTGGGCGCTTTTCAGCCTTGAGCATGCACCAATGTTTATTGAAAACATTTACGCATAGATCTGTGTAAGCGGTGGCGATAAATATACGTGCTCGTATAAGAATTAGTCGTTTCCAAAACGAGAATGTGATAAAGCCAGCCCCACATTTCTATTGAGCGGCCATTTCGAATGGGGGCGTTATGCGAAACTGGCCACTAATCCGTCAGATTTTTACCAGTATGTTGAACTTTAGCTCATCGCGACCAATATCTCTACAAACGCGTAAACAAACAAAAAAGAGATGGAAGAAATGAAGAAACTTTGAACATTTGTCATTTTTAATGTTAGGATGTTGATGTTGCCCGTCTAGATCTCCAAGTATACACGTAAGGCGTAACGAGAAAAAAAAATGGTTTGGAAAACGGCAGATTGATTCTGTAAAGAAATCAATAAGCAAAGGGACGTAAACACCTACAGAATCCATGCATCGCGAGATAAAAAATGGCTAAGCAACATGCAGCATCAATAAAATGTTATCAAATTGGTTTGTGCTAGAGCCCCATTACAGCTGTCTTCAAATGGCTGAGAAAGAAAGGTTTGGAGAAATAAACTGTGGGAAAGAAGAGGGGAATTCATGAACTTTTGATTAGCTTTCTTATTTCATGCGTATGAGAAATGAATGATGCTCAAAGAAAAGACGATTTGAAAAAAGAAAAAAGAAAACTTCTCGGAACGATTGGAAGCTTTACTCAACTTGTTTTCCACGAAATCATGACTGGATGTTGATCCTAGAAAGTGATTGAATGTTTAACGTTTTAAGAACAATGGCGTTTGGTAATACTTCTACTGATCCTCAATCGGCATTTCATTAGGTTTGTGGTTAGACGAGCGTTTCCGGTTCCCACCCACCTAACATCAGATGTTTGATCAACCCGCCTGCTAATCTTACCGGGCTTAAATATGAATCTTATATTGTGTCAAGTTAGTTGGATAAGTAAAAAAGATAAGTTATTAATTTTAAGTTCTCTTTATTTTTTCGTTGCCTTTGATTCATATAGACTAGACCAACTAAGCCATGTTTGCTTGCCGATTTACTTGACCCAGTTTTTGTTGACGTTGTTCACAGAAACCAGAAGCTGTAACTTGTACTCAGTCGTTTGATTGAAGCACTATAATAGATTATTAGCGCGTCTTTGTTGTAAACAAGCACTCGATAAATTGACTGGATTGATACGAATTTCTGTTACTGGGAATGTCTGACATTCTATCGTCCTATATATATATACTTCAGGTCACTTTATGCCATTCTGTTAACTAGCTTTATTTTGGCTTCATATAATGTATTATCAAGCTGAGATTCACAGCTCTTCTAAGTTTATTTTGACTGAACACTTCCTGTTGAGAAATACAACTATAATCTTTGCACGATCAGTGCTTTTCTAACATTTTAATAACTTACAAAACGGGAAATATCAGCCCGAATTTACAGTATATGGACGTTTTTGTAATTTTTGTACTTGTACTTAATTCGGACATGTATGACACAATAGTTGAGTAACACGCAATGACGTCATTACCGCAGGATGTTGGTTCATGTATTTTCAAGCAGGTGTAATGACATCATCCTGTTTTGCGAATTTCGCGTTTTATCAGTTGTTCGACCCACTCAATTTTATGCTATTAAAATCAAGTCATTTTTGATAGCGTGATACATGAAACGGGACACAAAATGGCGGCTGTGACTATCGCCAGATGAGCATCAAATTTGCATTATGTAATGCGTGGGTGTGGCAGGATTCGAGCGAATATCGCAGACTGGCAGAACATTAACAAAGGATTGTTAGGATTGCTTATTGATTTCTGAGATGAATTATAAGGACCGGAAATACTATATTCGGACTATTGTTTCCCAGTTTAGACTTTGGTATTAAGCATTGGATTTTCGTGAAATGGATGGAAGGATGATGCATTGATCAAATAAAATGAAGAATCGAAAAATTTAAGTTTTTAGCACTTAAATGCATAAGCGACGAAATAATGGCGAATGCTGTTCGTAAAAAAATAATACTAGGAACATTTTACAATTATTTAATTTTTATTGGAGTGAAATGTTAAATTATATCGAGCAAGAAATTTGAAGATCGACTTTGATGAGCGCTGAGCATACAAAGCCTGATGAAATTCAATCATTAACGGGCTATAATCGTATTCGAAAAACCCACCATTATGTATACAATGAGGGATTTTGAATGCAAACAGTACGTGCTTTATATGAATGAAGAATTGCAGTTATTAGCCGAGTATCCACGGATTTGAAATCCCTTCATGGATCTGGGATTTGAGCCGAAGCCCCTCTTCTCAAATTTTCTTGCCACTTTTGCTCGTCATTTACACTGATAAACAAGACTTTTCTCATGTGCTTTTTTTTTCTCTTTTAACTTCGCTAATTGCCTTTGCTGTTGTCTCGCAACTTTCTCTCGCATTGTATAATCTGCGCCGTTCACTGTCCATGAAGTAATTTCCATTGTTGAGCCTGGTCTTATGTTGATGGGAATATCCAGCTGAGCAAATTACTCCATCTGGGAAATAAAAAAAAAATCCATCACAGATGGAGTTGTACATGACAGTCCCTGTAGTTTTACAACACTGCGTGGCTAAGTCGATGAATGCTCGGCCATTGGTACATGGCAAAAAAATAATAATCGCAGAACTACACAACACTAATGAATAGAAACTGAATATTATGTCGGTAAAAAGTCCCACGCATGCAAAGAACGTAATCCCCCATATAATGTAGCATCTCAGAACCTAATTTTGTAACGGCAATTTAGTCGAAAGTTTAAAGTAATTTTCGTGTAATAATTATTTCGAGCGTGCATTTCGGGAAGATTTTTAATTTTGATTAATACATAGCGGGCCGCTAAAAATACTTCGAAACCGCAGGTTGTGATCTGAATAGTTTACTCAACTTATTTTTACTGAACCGTTGTAAATATCAGTTTCTTGGAACTTTGACGATTCGTACCAAACCAAATGTTAGCAGTTTATTTTGACAATATTTAATAAGCTTACCTGAACAAGATATAGACGAGCCTAGTAAAAGTATAGTTAAGGAGATTTCCAGAAAGTGCCATTGAAATTTGTCGTTATTTTTCGGACAAACATATTTTGACAGCGATTTTGATAGGGGACATGTAAATAAAAAACCCTACCCGAGTTATTATTTGCCCAAGTCGAAGCGCTGAGATAAGAATTCGTCGAAAAACCTTTCCTCTGCACGTAATTCTACCAACTCATGTACATTTACACGTATAAGGCTATATTAACACTGGTGTTTAGTGCTAGCAAACAAATATAACCTGTTTTTCTGGCCAAACATCCATTTGGGTTAGCCGGCACTTGGTGTTTGCGTTCCACTCCGCCATTGGTTAGCAGATTATAAAGGGTCAAGGCGTCTGAACTAAAATCATGTAGAACATTTTGCCACTCCCATTTCCTCACTGGACCCCGATGTATATTATCGAAACGTATAGCCTGCATGTGATTACTTTAAAGTTATCCACGTAAAATTTAGCGCATTATACGACATTTAAAAAAACATTGTGTGTAAATAAGGAAAGGATTTTGAAAATGTCCTATGTAGCTCTTATTCGGAGCAAATTCTGCAGTGATCTGCTTGTTGACGAGTTGAAAAACGAAATACTTAAAAGTAGTCCTATACACGCATCTGGTCCTGTAAACGACATTAAGCGCCTTCCTGGGGGAATTGATTCGCAAGCTCCGTCAAATATTTACATGCTTCCAAGATTCGTGATATGTCTCGATTGGGCGCAGAAATACGTTAAGGGCATTTAAAATGCTGACAAATTCCCATCTTTTGTTTGCTTTTATTTATTTGGAGTCAGATTGATTATTTGTTGATATACGCAATTTACTCTTGTCTGGCTTTTTGGGTTGGACATTGAGGCTGCGCCATCTAGAGCGAGAGAACGAAAAAACGGTTGGATCTGAACTATTCGTTTACTCCCCGCTTATATTGGCTGTTATGCTTAGTTGCTGTAAAGCTCGTAGGGTCTAATAAATTTGTCCTAGATGCTCAAACACGTGTCGCCCTTGTATGTAGTTGACTGAACTGGGAATGTCTCCAGTTTTCCTCGTTGCTGGCCCGGCCGTTTTAATGCAAATTTATGCCTTCGTTCGCGCCGTTTTCTGCTATATACTGATATTCACTCGATGGGTTTCTGGCATCTAATTGATCTAAAAGCTGTAATGTTTTCGCCATTGTTTGCGGCTTCCATGACAATGCTTTCACCCCGCGGTGTGAACGCTCGAAAACACGCATAAAAACGGCGTAAAAATGAGTGCAAATGTACGATTGTAAATTATATGGATGCGCCGTAGCCGCGTGTATGGAAAATGGCGCTGCACAAAAGGATCCAGATATATATGTACTGTATGTACCCCTTATTCTGAAATCTCTGCAGGCCTTAAAACAGTGCGGGAGCTAATCAATCGTTTTGATTGCTTAACGGGCGATTTATTGCTCCCTTGCAAATTAAAAACGCTGTTCTTCGTTGTAAGCGATCAAATTCGAAACGATGAATGGTGCACATGCCTCGTGAATAACAATAAAGCGGTGAAGGCGTTAAACTGGCAAACTCCCGCTATTTATAATCTTCTGACATTGAAATTTATTTTCTTATGCAGATTTGCCGTTGAGAAGACTGAGGTTTTGTCTGTTTACGAGCGTATTATATTTTTACATTTTCGTTGACACGCTTCGTTCAAAAGTAAAAGATTGTCCGGTTTCCTCGGAATTGTCGCAATTTGTTAAAAGCTGTTTTAATAGTAGTTCAGAAAACAACCCAAAGTTCACTGAAATCCATGTGATCCTTGGGACTAGTTCTTAAACTAGTTAAGCATAATTACTCGAAACTGAATATGCGAGGGATCTTTGATAACACGCGAAATTCCCTCTCGCTGCGTTGACCGCTGCCCATCTACGCTTATCGAGAAAGCACTGACCGTATGCCTCCGCTCACTGGTCCAGCCAAATTCCAAATGATAGCGTGCTGGGATGCCCCGTAATTTCCTCCGACCATTGTCCTTTGGTCAGTTTATTGCTTAGAACCCATCAGGATGTTTATATTTTAGGCAGGAGTGGACTATGGGATGAGTCACACGATGCAACCCCTCTTTGGAGTGGATCTTCTTAAGCTTCGTTATTTAGCCCCCTTCCCCCCAAGTTCAATCAGGATGGGCCCTCTTTTGTCCAAATATGCGGGAATCCTGCATTTGGTTAATAGAGGTTGATTGGAGGGTTCGAAATGACTAAAATTAGCCTTTTGAAGGGATACTTTCCTAACCCACTCAATTAGAAACCAGCTAGGGGACTTCCCACGTCCTAATCTTCACTTTGATTTAGATTGCTGGAATGGTGGTCAATCCACGACTTTCGTCTGTCTAAAAATTGATCTTGGTATTTGTACGACTTCTTTCGAAACATCCTTTCATACTGTATAAACACGCACGATTAAGAACTTGCTAAATCCGGTAAATTTCTAATAGTTTAATGGTGGAAGTAGTGCCAAAATTTGGTTTTAGTATTCCCTAACACGCTATCAAAATACCGAAACAAGACATCAAATTGCGCTTCGATTAAGTTTATTTAACGAATATTTTCATAAAAGATGCCCATTTTCTCAAGTGTTATTATTTCAATTGATGTAAGTTCGCAAGTCCCTAGTGCATTGAAAGCTTGGCTTAAAAGCGCGCTGTTAATGTTTGATTATCTAAAATCAGACAGTTTGTCTGTATTAATAATTAAATTCATATTTTTCATGTATTTTTCTTGCTTATACAACCTCATATTTATTCTCTTTTCCGTTAGTGTAGGACAGAAGAACAATTAGTAAAGTTAGCTGGGTTTGCCTGCCTATAAGGGGTGACCACTCTTTTGGGGATTCTATTGTGTGCGTTTATCAGCCATAATACGTTTAAATACCCATTATAATTCGAGCTTCGCAATAAACGATCAGGCAGACTCAGACATCCAATTATTGTCGTATAAACCATTGAGGCGGTTAAATCGGAGAATCCCTTTTTTATCTCTGCTGACTGATTCACACATAATCGGTTTTGTTAGCTTTCTCATCGCATAATTTAATTTCGTTCAACCCTATTTTTGGGTACAAATTCGAATCCACACTTCCGTCTGGTGTGCCTGATAGTTTTTTTGCAGTGACTAAGATGCTTCATTGAGCTTTATCGATGCATTATGTTGTTAAATGTCTGGGGTAGGATGTGCACATGTGTGAATTTCAGGCCTAATATCAAACTATTCATGTTTTAATATCCAGCATCCCCACTTTTCCGGAAATCTGGACCTTTCCAGTGATCTAAAAATTGCTCGTTGAAGCAGTCGGGATTGGGAGGGGACGCCCGAAGAGATGAGAAATTGGTGGGGAGTCTTTGAATCGCGCAAAAAATGCATGTCTGCAATGACTAAAAAATAACCATTGCCGCATTTCTTTAAACCACAACCCCCCTCCGGATTAATGGTGTTTCTGTATCAAAACAATATTACTCAACTGATCCATTTTAAAAGGCCTTCCTGGGAAATGTAGAAAACATTTTGTACGAGGTACAGTATATATGTGATATTCCAATTACAAGGTGCGTCACAAATCCCATCCACGCATTCTTCGTAAACTTTCTATCAGTTTTATACTAAGCATACAGTATGCACAGTACACCAAACGTTAGTTTTCTTACTTCCGATTAATTAGTCATATTTGTTTAGTTTCAATATGTCAAAAAATCTCATATTTAATGAATCGTAGAATTTTTTAGCAGAAGCGGGTATCGCGAGAGCATTCGACACAGGTTATCAGGGCTTTATTATTAATGAATTTCGGCAATTTTCCCGTTTAATATGCTGCAATTGCGTTACTTTCGTTTCGCCCTGTAGACACGCACGCGTCCATCCCTGTCATCGTTTCGTGGATGGACTGTTAATTATTTTAACATATCAGGGATTTAAACTGAAATCGATAGTCCCTATTGAACATATGCGTGGAATAATTGCTGCTAAATTGAGAATGACTATCGGCGATGCTCATGTTTTTGGGAGTCATGACAGGCTGCTAAACTCTCGAGTGTCGGACGGAAAATTGCTTTAAATAGCTATTTTATGGCTTAGTAATTGATCGCATCTTGCATCGGACCCTTTCAATTTTACATATTTTCTTATAATCGTATCTCGCGTTCGGCTGTTTTCCACTCTAGTTGTTAGCCCTTCCACGGACTATTTTTTGCGCTCATTTCCATTTCCTGAGATGATGATTGAACAATTTAAAATCAATACGTGTTGTCGTGGTTTCTCCTCCATCATCCCTATTTCTCATTTTTCTTCCTCTAATTTCAAATCACTTTCTGCTCGTTCTGCTTGAACATTAGGGTAAAAGAGCGTGACTGCTGAAAATTATTGAAGATTATCAAAGTTAGGAAGTACTTTGTCATCCTCCGAAGGATTTGAAGTGTGTCAAAAATAAAATTGGAAACATTGGCATAGGCTTTCACTCCACTGAATTAGCTCTAAAGAGATAAACGTGCATGAATATAATTTCGTCGTCAATATTACCTCCCCCCCTCAATTTTTGATCTCCTATTGTTTATTATTTTTTGCCTTAGACAAACTAACAACAATGGTTTTGTATATTATTAATAATTATTGTGAATGCTAAAATTTAAGCTTTTAATTAAGAAGCAGGCGCGAGCAGTTTGTCCAAATCCAAACGTACTAATTTTGTATCGAAAAATGAAAATCGAAGAATTTTGTTTTATTTTTAAGCAATCGTTGTCCTAAAATTCGCGATACAAATTAAGGATATAAATAAAATAAGGGAATCTTATAAAGTTAAAAAAGAACTTGTTTCATCCATTGAAAAATGTTGTCTTTTCTAATGCATTTGTTTCCAGACTGGGAAAATCCCTTAAAATGGGCAAACCCACATAGCCTCGGTGCTATCAGTGATTGCGTGCATCGAGGGATTTTCCTTATTTCTCTAGCTGATATGTGCCAAAGTTTTTTTAGTTATTCCGTTAGTAATTATATTAATCTCCTCGTACGTTGTGACGCTTAATTTTTTATTTGTTAAACACGTTTCCCACCCAGTTTCCCTCATTTCTGAAAATTGTACTCTTTTTGCTGCCTCGAAGCTGTAATTTGGCGAAGGAGTTGAAGTACATTTATGAACACACCCTTAAAACATCGAGTTTCCCGGAGGAAAAACACCTAGTAGCATTTATGACCCTACCAGGACTCATCACCGCAGATTATGGCTTGTGACAAAATTCAAATTTTGATGCTGCAAGTGCCATAGGCGGCAATTCCAGGCGAATTTTTAGGGCTGTTCGTTACACGTAGTTCCATTTGCTGAATTTATTAAAATGTATTAATGCCATGGCGTAAATTCGTAAAGCGCCTATGGGACATTGCGAAATTTAACCGGTGCTTTTGTAACGAGCACTCCTAAATAAAAATATGCCAGAAAATTTCCGCAGAAAAAGTTTCACGAAATGTCTCGGGATGCCTTTTTGCGCCATGGGAGCATGCATTAATGCTAAATGTTATACTGGTCATGTACAATATTATACCGACGTTTTTAATCGCCATTTATCGTCAGTATATATATACTGCATGACGGAATTTTAGACCGATTCTGGCGCTTTTCCTCGCGACGATTCTCATACTGGCTTTTTTGCGAGGAAATGAAATAATGCATTTTTTGTGTGTCCGCTTTTTTTTGGACATGTCATCGCCACTTCTTCTGGCATTAATTTCATTATTTCTGATAAATGTGGATGTTGCTGCTTATTGATAATGCATAAAATGGCCACACATGATGACATTACATGTCTGCTTATAAACACTGACAGTTTTTATATTTTTTACATCGCAGCATGCAATTAGTGTGATGAGAAATAACATTGTTAGTGCGACTGTGCGTTGCATGCATGTGTGTGTGTGTGTGTGAAGGAGATAGTAAAATTCTGACAGCTGAGCTCCACACTTTGATTCTTGTCATAATAAGACCCAGGGGGGAAATAAAACCCGGGTTGGGTTTGCTGTTTAAATGCAAAGCTTTGATACTAAGATGACTCGACATTATCAAGGGCCTGAGGGAACGTTGTTAGATGCTGCTTTTGCTAGCGCAAACATCTTACTTTTGTCTCGCATCTCGTTATGTATTACCTGGCATTTGCACGAAGACAGATTATGAGCTGTTCGACCAACTGAACCTTCTTTTTTCAACTTAGTCCGGTGGTGCTAACGTGCCCTAGCTGCTAGAAATCCTCGGAACTTGTTTCGTTTCATTGCGTTTGACGACCATGTATTCAACCAGAAAAAAAAACTGGTGGTCGATCGGGATCGTGGCTTTAGATTCAACGACGAAAAAAGTTTTATTTATCGAGTAAACAACGTTCGGAATATTTCTTAATACCAAATAACCTATGTTGCAAATAAACAATACAAAGAAAATTGCAATCACCAGAGACTGAATTCTCAAATGTTTAGGCATACGGGACGAATTTGCCGCTATTGAAGTAAAAGATTTAGTGATGCGGTACATTATTTTAACTCTACCAAAAACTCACCAGCAAGTTGGCGAATTTCTAAAATGGAATACATTCTGGGAGGTCAGATATGCAAAATGTTTGCGATGTTCTGTAAAGTAAATGTCTGCAATGTTTCCTCGGTAAACGGGCCAGTTAGATGCTAACTTAATTTAAATTTCGCAATATTTTTAAATCGTCAAAATTGACTCGGTTCAATTGTATGCATTTTAAGCTTGTTGCTACGGTTACTATGTGTTTGATATACCTTAAGTCATCTTACCCTCGCTAGTTGCCACTATCCATCGCTGCTTTTGACACTGTTGATTTTGGTCGCGATGCGGTCGTCTGTGTGCTCTGTGGCTAATGGCCATGAAAGAGTATATGATGTATTTTACTCTGCTGTAAAGTATAACTTTATCGATAGGCAGTTGTGGTTGCGTAATCCATCATTGTCGAAATCCGCAGGATTTATGCGTGTTTGCATTACGAGTTTTATTTAAAAACACTGGCAAAGCTGAATCCCTTCATTTACTGTAAATTTATTTAACCTGGCAAACATTACTTAACATGATATCATCGCCAAATGGCGTCAATATGCGGAATCTTTAAAGATGTATTCTTTGAATTTCTTTCCTTCACGGTAATTTCTAACTTTTTGGATATATTTATATTCTATTTGGCGCGTTAAATAACTTTGTCCTTTATTAGAAGTTGCATTTAAAATGTTGTGCGAGTGATTTCATTGCGTGTATGTTACCAGTTGTTCTTAGTTGATGATTTGGAAACGAACAGATTGGTCGATGGTCGTGGTGAATTTCTTTCTAAGCAAATTTTTCATTTTAAATGCGATTTTTGACATATGACCAAACATTCATATTGAGTTGGACCTAAGTTTCCTAGTTTGTCATCCCGACGAGGCCCTTTGGCTATAAAATGCGGTTCTGGTGAATGTCGCCGACCGAATATAAATACAAATAGCACCACACTTTGAAATATTTCTGGTTGCCAAAGGCGTTTGCTTCTCTCAACTTTGCTTGGTAGAAAACAGATTTTCCACGTGAATTTAAACATGTTGAGGTCGGTTGTGACCCATTCCACCCCACCCCTTATCCTTCGCAACACGCGAAGTAATGAATATGATTGATCCCACGCTCGCGTAGTGATTTTTCATAACAATGCTAAACTTAAAAGATACGAACGACGAAGTCCATCAAGAAACAAGCGTTGAACTTCATCATTCATCCCTAATTATGTACGTAGTTCTGGCATGAGCGGAAAACCTTTCAGAATGCGTGTAATTGCTTCATTTTTCAAGTTGTGATTCGTGGAGAAGTTTTTCATCAACACGAGCAGATTTTTTTCCATTTTTTTTTCTTTTTTTTCCCCAACCTATTTATTTCCTTCCCCGTGTACGATTGCCCGTTACAGCTTAGGCACCAGTAATGAAAAAGGATTCTAAGCAAAATAGAAATACTGAAATTGAAAAGTTGGCTGCTCGAGGAGCGAGATATAGTATTTGCAAATATTCTCACACTTGATTATTGGATAGCTAACAGAGGATCACTCGATCGAGTGTTTGCTGATGCCGTACTCACAGTATTAGGGTGCCAGCACAAAGAATGCTTACTTTCGACGTGTTTGTTTTACAGCTTCTTGTTTGCAGCTTTGGGGCTCACGATGAACGCTGATACCAGTGCTAGATGAAACATTCAGCGTAAAACCATGCGCTGATGCACATGCGTATTAGAATCTCATGATGGGCGCAGGACACGTTTTTACGACGGTACATAGGCGGGTAGGTATGCGTGCATGGCTACACTTTTGACCAATAATGATTTGTGCCACTCTTAAGTGTCTTAAAAATCTGCTTTCGGATTTCCAAAAAAAGAATGTTACAAAATTATTGTAAGCTCAGCCTGGCTCGACTTTGCTTTTTTTGTGTGCGATCTCATTTAAAAAGCATACCGCATTCTTATCCCTCTTGGTGGCGCTGGTGTACGCCGAGTGGTAAGCGCCTGCAATAAGCATTCTTTGTGCTCGTTTGACGTATCGCTAACATCTCAGAACTTTTGACGCTTTAAAATTAATGTCAGAATTAATCTGGCCCGGGACTCTATAGTTGAAGTACTCGCTGTGTATGGCGGTGTAGAAAAGCGTAAAATATCGAAGCGTTTGCCGGAATCCGCCTGTATGATGCATAGTTAATCCAAGAACGCATAATTCTCAATGCGTTACCTATATTTCATTTCCCATTTTTTTGTATACGTTTTTCTTTCTCTCTTTCTCCATAAATCTGCGGTGATTAAGGTGGGTCTGCAGTTGTGACCCACACCCGTCTTTCACCCCCTTTATCCATCGGTACGCACTCTACGATTTGCATTCGCGTGCCTTCGTAATAGCGCTAATAATTAATATTGATTTTTAGTGGCAGTTAAATAGGCTGGAAGCAAAGGCGCGCCGTCAAATTAATTTCATAAACACCTGAAGTTGATTGTTATCTATTATTTAAATAATTCGCGTTGTGCATTCCTCCAAATGCGCCGCTTTTCCAAGGGCTAAAAATGTTTCTGATTTATTTTGAGAGACGCAGCCCATATTTTACTGTTGGCAAGTATTCGTAGTATTCAATTGGATTTTCCAGCATGCAAAAGAGGCGTATTTATAACCGCGCTCGGGGAAATAGATTTATAATTCGTTTGCTCTTCTAATGGACAACGTTTCTGGCTGATAACCTAGTTTCCATATTGCTCGAAACAATAACTTTTGTTCATTTTACGCTCGAGCGCCCCCCCTCAATGCGTACAATGCCGATTTGCCGTTTCTTCGCATGAATAAAACATGAGCACGACCTTCGACTCGCCCAATTGAAGCAAATGCTTCCGTACAAAAACGTGGAGATTATATCTGAGAAAAGTTCGTGCTCGATGTTTGATCAGGAGCACGCATTTGATGGAGAAGCAAATGCTTCGATTTTGGTGTTTCGTTTAAAAATGGTGTTTTGCATTACGCGGAAAGACGATTTATATATAAAATATCCATGGATATCATGCATGAAAAAACTACCGGTTTCTATTCCTGTGATAGTATACTTTTCATTGGAAATGCTGACCCGAGTTATGAATTTTACAGCATCTTAGGGGCCATTTAAAAAGGACGTCCGCGAAATTTGCCCAAAATTGGCCTCCCCCATACCCCCTGTCCACATTGTGTCCTGTCAATAAGGACCCCCTCCCCCCCATTCGGACGTTGTTTTTGAAATACTCCTTGACATTCGCTCTGGAACGAGAACGACATTTTGCTTCAACAGTTTTGACGGTTTCGGATTACATTTTTCAAATGCCATTTCTTAAAGAGTATTGAAATGTTCAAATTTGAAAACTTAAGCAGGCTACAAGATTACTTTTAGTTTATCCATTTGATCGTTAAGTGGCCATGCAACAGCGCTGCATGCATGCTTTCATATTTCAAATAAAGATTGACGCACATCGTTTCATTTCTATAGTTACATAAAATGGATGGTTTGATTGGGGAAAACATTGCGGTTTCATAGGCAATTGCTCCGTAGATCGGGCATTCCTCATCCTTCATTTCGATGTCAACGTATGGAGATTGTATTGGTTACGCTAAAAATAAATTCTGAAACGGGGAAAAAAAATCTATAGTGCGTGGCGGCCAAATTCACTCATTTAAATCAAAAGATAACCGACAAAGAAAACGGGTGTTTTCGTATGAAAAGTAATTTTTAGTAGAGTGACGGGGGATGTTCATACCTGTCCATCACATTTTATATTACATCGAAGGCATTATTGTGTATGAAAACAAAAATTGAGCGAGGCAAATATTTTAAATTATAGACCTTTTGATAAGCCGTGCAAATGCATTCAGATTTCAGCTTTATCGAATGTCAACATTGCCCGGAATCTTGGGAAAATTTCAATTTGGATAATGAATTAAACCGAAATTTTCGTAATGCGATAGCTGTCGTGATTTAAAACCCTACTCGTTCATTGAATGACGGATGACAAAAAAAGCGTGGATAAATTCATTCCAACAATGGACTAAGTTTCCATTGTAATCCAATTTATCCAAATGAGCCTATCAGAAATCAGGCCAATGAAATTTGGCAGTTCTCGGTATCAAGGAGCATTACGTTAATTCGCACACGTACCGTATAGTTACTTTTATGAAACATTCTAAGCGGTATAGTTTAGGATTTATTTTTATCTTGGCATTTTTTAAAGTTTTTGTTCAACGAACACTATTTTAAGAGCGAATTTGCCAAAAGGCGATAACGACTCTTTTAAATTTGAAAGGGAATATGTGCCAGCGGGTATGTGCGTCATATTTACTGGTTTCAGAAGCGCATAAAACCATTATCATTAAACGGCGTTTATTTGAGGAAATGTAAGAATCAGCAAAAATCAAATTGAATGGCACATTTAATGTTTCGCATTTTGCGAGTGGATGAAGACAGATTTGGTGATATAATTTCCTAGTCATCATTTTCACGGAAATGCAATATCGTAAAGGAGACATCCTCGTAACATTTTATTTTTAAGCGTTGATTTGGATAAATCGCGTGAAGCAGTGAGCTGTCGTGACAATAACAAGATTGTGGCAAAATAATGAGGCCGTAATAAGCTGCCAGCTGCTGTTCCCTGAAGGTGGCATGAATTTATAATTATTTGAGATTATTACGAAAGTCCATATAGCATGAATTATGGTTTTCTTAAATGGTTTTACTTGAATATTTAGGATTAAAATGTATAGAACACGCATATTTACATTTTTAGACATCCTGAATGTGACCTTATAAGCGTATCTTACATATAATTTATAAAATATACATGTATTTTTGCATCTCAATGTGGTAGTTCTAGAAAATAATACATGTATGTGCTCAATGATAACCCTCTGTACTTCGGCATCTCACTTCTGATCTATCTGTACATCTATCGATGTTATCACATATAAATTAGCTACTTTCGACATTTTTTTTTTCAAATTGCACCGCGATTTTACTCATCCATCTGATGTGTAAAGTAAATAAAGTAATGCTTTATATTACCCGCTATATGAATGCAGTGTTTTGTTGTAGGCATGGATTTTATTAGAAACGGAAAAAGGAGATTGCTCATGTTAAATGCATTTCCGTATTAACTCCCAGCGACTTGAATGCATTATGCGGAACAATTTATATTGTGATTGCTCGCATGGAAATAAGTTTTATAGGCCTGTAGACGTAGAAACGCAGGGCGCAGCTTGGAGCTTACGGTTGATTAAAAACATGTAATAGGCCTACGTGAAATCATTTTTATTTCCAGACATTAGTGATAGATTGCAGCGATAGACCCGAGTAGAACTCTCGGAATTCATTGAATGGATGAATAAATGTTGTTGCAATGTTTTCACTCATTGCACGCTGGCTTTAAAGAAAACTGAACCGAACTAGAGGATACGTTTACTAAAACTTACTTTTCTTACGTCACGCGTGGAATTTCTCAGTTTAATCTTTTCTAAGCGTGTTCATACTGTACACCTATAAACACCACGAGTTTAGTTTCATTGATATCTTTTAGGTTATTTGAAAACTGATATCGACATGTTTTGTTCATTTAAATTTGATGCAATATTTGCAGGAATTTCCTCAATAACTCGATATAAAAACTGATGACGATTGAAGAATGTCTTTGAAATGAATAAAAAATCTACGTGTCGATCCTATAGTATACTGAGATTTAACCTTCCACTAAATCAATTTCAGCAAAATGTTTCTGATTTCGCCTTGTAGGCTACATCCAAAATTTAATTAGTGATTGAACGTGAAAATTGCCGTATATTCATTCATTTCCATGAAGCAATTAATATTTACTGCCAGGTCGAAGCTCGTAAAAGGTGCCTGCATATTAATGTTTCTTCGTGCAATATGGCTCGCTTAAATACTGTCCAATATTTGCATGCCTCGGACGAGGGAAATGAGGCTGTTTGCTTTTACTTTTATGGTTTCCGTTGCCGAGCCATATTTCCAACCTCTTTTCTCGAACACGCATTGAATCGACAACACGAAAAATGTAGTTGATATTGCGAAGGTTAAGTTGACCTATAACACAACACTTGATCCGTGGTTTGAACCTCTTGCATCGTATATTATTAGTATGAAATATACAATATTCTCGCTGGCTTGTGTTTCTGTTTGAGTTTGTTTAGGGTTTAAGTGGGCCCTTGTATTTCCGCATTTATGTACCGCGAAAGTATAGTTTAGTCGACTGTCCATTTCAATTTATACTCACTGAAGAAGCCATAATTACTATTTAGAGGCGCAATGCGATGATGTAAATAAACCGAAATAATTCCTTACCACTACTAAAAATGGCACTTATGGCAAAATGGCACTTTTGCTTTGTAATAGGGAAAACATAACTAACCACGTGATTAAACTGATGAACCTTCGTCGGTGAACGTTTTGTCCTTAACGTTTTGGACAGACTTTACAGTATCTATACTGTATATTAAAACGAGCTGGAAAACCCGGCTTTGCCTGGGCTGTACTTTACATGTACCTTGTGCCATTGAATTCATTTCGAAGCCATCCCGATGACGAAATGAGATGTCACGAAACGTACATGTACGGTTCAACAAAGCGATGCATTATGGTTGGGTGGTGCATTTTAATTTAAAATAAAAATGTATACAAAAATGAATTAAATAAAGTAAACATAATTCGAGAAATTCAGGGAAGAATGACTTAATTTTGAAAAGGTCAGGGAAATTAAACGTATTAATTTGTTTCAAAATCCAAAATGAATGCCCTCGGAGTTAACGCTCGCCTGTCAAACACACACGCAAACCCAGCCCGCCACAGAAAACAAGATGGACGCTATTTGTATTATATATATCTATATATACGGTGTTTATATAGGAACCTAGGGGTGCCGACCCCTATATATATAATACGGTGTTTATATAGGAACCTAGGGGTGCCGACGTCATTTAATAAAGTTTTAATTTTTAATTTTGGAAATTTTTAACATGATAGTAAACGGAGGTGCCCCTTGCGCATAGCTTTCCTTACAAACGTTGGTGCTATGCGCAAGGGGCACCTCCGTT
>JAQGBX010000787.1:0-30660 GCA_034698745.1 Megaphyllum sjaelandicum
CTATACTAAACATGTTCAGTTTAGTACCCTCTACAACCCCTAAAATTATTGACTATTACTTTTGAAACACCCTGTATTGTAAAAATTTTTATTTAAATTTGCATATTTTATATATGTACTTAGTAATAATTTGAATTATGAAATGCATAGGCTTGTATCATATATAAAACACTTTTTTCTCTGAAAACCTCGTTTACCAATCATTTATTTTTGAAATCTAGTTTTTGAACCCTTTTTTAATCTATTTTTCCATAACATGGTTAAAAATTGGTGCAACGTGCTGTTTGTGTAATGATGATAAATAAGTCATTTAATTCAGTTCATGATAAATGTAAAAAAATTGTAACATTATCGATTTTTCACGTTGTATGTTCTGATTATCAAAAGTTCTAACTAACTGAAATCTAATTTTAATCCATTTATAGGCCCCGATAACTGGTGCAATTTGCCATATGATGGAAATCAATGTTGTGGTGAAGCGCAATCTCCAATTGACATAGTCACCAAGAATGCCATTAAAACGACTGGCTATTATTTCGAGCTCGCAGAGTGGGGTAATCGCTGGGATCACATGACTCTAAGCAATAGTGGACATTCAGGTACCATGTCAAATAATATTGAAATGTTTGTAGGTTATAAATGACTGCCTGAGCATATTGTAGCAAAAAAAAAATCATAATGATTGATGGTTGTACCAAACTAGGTAAATCTACATATTATCAATATCACTTATGGAAAAAATGTAATCTGTGACCAAAGATGTAAACCTTCCTATTTCGGCCTATTACAGAAATTAACTTGTTAACTAAGTAATAATTCCTGTATACCTGGTCATTTTTTTTGTACAAATTTTGACTAACCAAGGTACCTCCAGACTTGGAAAACCTGAAAAAGTCAGGGAACTTAAAAATGTCTGAAGAAGTCAGGGAAGAAGGGCTTATTTTGAAAAAGTCCGGGAAATTCAACGTAGTCTTGTTGTTGGTATCCAAAATTAATGCTTCTTCATGGTTAGCTCTGGGCCCATTTTCCGAGTAGAAATTTGTAATGTTTTCCACGTTTTCCGAGGACAACATTTCAAAATTTCCCACGTTCTCTGAGAACAAAATTGCAAAATTTTCCACGATTTCCCAGTACAAATTTGTACAAGTTTGCAAAACTTTCTATGTTTTCCTAATACAAAATTGTTAAATTTTCAAAAAAAAAACATTTTTTTTTGTCGTTAGTAAATTTTGAAAAAGATGTCAATTTTTGACGTAGTCAATGATCAGGGAAATTTTTCTAAAACCTGGAAAGGTCAGGGAAGTTGAAAATGGAATTTCTGGGAGAACTCTGCTAACTTTTTTCACAATGTTTTCAACTAGCTGACACAGATCTTTCACTTATTTTAGTTGCAAATTTTAACGCAGTATACTGTAATGTAAATCTTTAATTATGTCTTTCATGTAGCTGCACGTACGTACGTGGGATAATTGCTGGGAAGTGTGTGCAACAATAAGTGCTTTACAATACAATAATTTCGTTCTAGGACAATTATCTGGAACCAAACATGTCATAATATTATTAGTTTTTTTGCCTGTCAATTAAGAATTTTTTTTAAAAAATTGAAGAATAATCTTATTTGCTCATTAAAATTTTTGAACATTACACTGTATAATAGCGTTAGTGTAAATGACTGGTTGCAGAAGTCTTTGTTGATGATACGTGGAAGTTTAAGCTAATTTTAAAAAAGTGATAATGTAGCTAATATCCTTTTTCCCCTATTTAAAAATTTAATTTAACAATTTAAAATCATAATTTAAAAAAAGACAAACTGAAAGTATGTTCGATTTCCAGGGCAGCATTTTATGTTCGATTGTAAATTATGTACATTATATTTGCTTTTCTTTCTGATTGCATTTTTTGAATTCCAATGCCGCTTTTATCATCATGTTTTGTTTAGATTAACATCAACATTAGATGGTTAAAGGTTAAGAGCAAGTGATTGATGATTAGGCCATTGATCAAGCGATAAACTATTAACGTCACACTTAATGTTTCATGTACATGTAGTTATAATCTTCCTAAAAATGTCATCTCAACCTTTAGTTGTTCCACTCAAGCGTCAATGGCATACAATCTTGTATACATTGTTAGGCTGATTTGAGCGAATATGAAAGGAATGAAAACTATTGACAAATTTTAATAAAATTCCATTTATTTTTTCCTCATTATTCTCAGACTCTCAGGATTCTTTTTTTATCAATCATATCATTTCAAGATGGGTGTAAAAGTTATTTTTTTATTAGGTACATGTAGTTTTCTAGCTCACGGCGTTTTTAACAATGTTTTTAGTTGAGTTGAGAGTGGTCAACACTATTCTGGCCTCACCAACTCTGGTCTACCATAACGAAGCAGGGGATCCATCCGACCAATACATCTTGGACTCCTTACATTTTCACTTTGGAGGCAACGATTCTGTCGGTGCTGAGCACACCATCAATGGATTCCAAAATGCCATGGAGGTAAATTTTCATTTCTTCCTTCCCTGGCTTTTTCCAAATGGAAAGTCTTCATGGAATTGTCCATGCATCCAATCAACTTTTGCTCATTATTTTATTATCAGATGCACACAGTTTTTTACAATTCTAAATACGCTTCGCTTCCCGATGCGAAGAATTACCCGGATGGAGTCGTGGTGGTGGGCGTGCATTTCGAAGTGAGTTACTTTGCATATGCTATCTAATAGATATCAAAATCTAGTTTGGTAGCCATTTTTTTTCCAACCAATTTATTAAGATCAAGCTTCACAATGGCAATTTGGATCCATTGATTGACGCCCTGCAAAACGTACTATACGTTGGACAATCGACCACCATAACTCCTGGATTTCCCCTTCAAGACCTTTTCCCACGTGAACTCAAGGCAGCATACTCATACACAGGCTCTTTGACTACGCCCCTCTGCCAAGAAGTGGTTCAGTGGTTCGTCTTGGAACAGCACGTGCACATTTCAGAGAATCAGGTAAGATTCCTCCGGATTTGGCTCTATATGCAAGCTTAGGCTCCCGTTTTTTTTAGAAGTATTTTTTTTAGTGGAATTGGCCAAATGCAAGCATCCTGGAAAAATATTTTTTTATTTGAGAAATAATAATTTTTCATGCAGTAAGTTGAGAAATTAATTGACGTAATGCACTTAAATTTTTGTATTTCATTTTTAATCATTTCCATTTTCCATACATACTTCCGCCGTTTTTACAATAGACTGAATCATTTTGTTTGGCTCCATGTCTATGACTAAAATTGACAATAGAGGAATCATCATGCGTTGCTTTAAATGCAAGTTTCAAACTAGTTCTCCTATTATTTATTTGACATTATCTGTAAATTCGTCCGGAACAGCCGAGTTATTAAAAAACCGCATTTGCCTCATTAAAATATGCTGATTTCTTTGTGTTTTGTTTACAGATCCGCAAATATCGTGAGTTGCGAACCATTAGTGAAGATGGTGAATATGTTGTGGATATGCAAGGGCGTAAAAACTTGGACGAAGATACATACATGTTCAACAATTTCAGACCGACTCAGGACCTCAACGGACGCTCAGTCTATCATCACAGTCCTATCGTCGGGAAGTTTTGTATGAGAAATAATAATCTTACACGCATTAAGTTTAGAAATTAATTGGCATAATGCATGTAAAATAGATGTATTTCATTGTTAATCACTAAAATCATTTCCATACATACTTCTGCCGGTTTACGATAAACTGAATAATTTTGTTCGGCTAATTATGTGCATGACTAAAATTAATAATAGAGGAATCATCATGTGTTGCTTTTAAACTCAATTAAGTTTCAAACTAATTCTCCTGTTATTTATCCTGAAATTACTTGTAAATTCGTCTGGAACAACTGAGTTATTGAGATTAAAAAAGAACATTTGGCTCATTAAAATATACTGATTTCTTTGTGTTTTGATTACAGATCAGCAAATATCGCGAGTTGCGAACCATTAGTGAAGATGGTGGATATGCAAGGGCGTAAAAACATGGACGAAGATACATACATGGACGCTCCATCTATCATCACAGTCCCATCGTCGGGAAAGACCAGCAGCTGAGTGTGAGTCAAAAAAGCGCTCAAAAGGGATATGAATCATTAAGCCAATCTGTCTAAGGGCCCAAGCAAGCAAATGTAATGAATATGTGCCACTACAATTAATGTCATGCTGCTCGGCCGTTTTTCTTTCTCTTTCACGTTCTTTGAACCCACGTTGCTAATCAGAATTTAATGAAAGATAGTTCACCTAATGAATCCTGCCAGCTAGATCAACCTCCAATTCTCTTTTGGAGGGACGTGCTCGATCATAAAATGTGTTAACGTCTATTCTGAAATGTTACCATTTTAATTATTTGATAATAACACCGAATTCATTGCATGCGAATATTGTAAAAAAATTGTGTAATTATTTCTGCATTCACGCCTATTCTTCCTCACGTGGGACGTAGGATTTGGATCATAACAAAAACAGTTCCTGGAAATGTTTGCAACATGTTTATGCAGATCAACTGTTTTGGGGGGAAGGGGTTGCAGGAACGCAGATCGATGGATGCATGCACACATGTTCATGCATGTACATGTATACTAGCCGTTGCATGATCAGTGTGACATGCATAAGAATACACAATTACAAACCATCAATTGCATTCGTGTTTTTTCTCGGAAAACTACAAAGTTATTATCGTAATTTTACATCTAAACCGTAATTTCTATGTACATGCAATAGTAGAAATTATTAATTCAGATTCGCAAATAGTGAGGATGCTAATTGTGTAGGCCTACGTGGTTATTGAGTTTCATCAATGAAGGCGTACGCACATGTAGGCTACTCTATTTTAATTATCATCATCTTCCACTGATTAGTTGATTTAAAGCCTCGTTAAAATCACCCCGATGCAGTACATGTTTAGTATACTTGTTTGCAAACTGTAGAGTATACTGAACATGTACATGTAATAAGCATGGTTTTTGAACATTAATTACACCTATCGAGGGCTGATTGTATGGGAAACATGGAGTGATACTGTATATTCATTGCTAGTTCATCCCTACCAACTTTATGACAATAATAGTCTTTTATTGCAATCTTTCATTTGTTTCAACACCATGCTTGGCGTGTTTCGAGAAAACAGGCCTATTATTTAGGGATACACGGGATCAGAGGAGTGGCATCACGGCGTCTTATCGAAAAGCGGTTCAGACCGGTTTCTCGTTTGTTGGCTTAGAGTGGCTCATCCGAAAAGTATAGCGACTAAAATTGTAAATTCACTTTAGTTCATCGGTGATTTGTTTGGGATTTGAGGTTGGATGCGATTTTCAGAGTTGCATCAAATAGTTCTGTTGCATTTTTTAAATGAAAAGTTGAACGAAACCCGTAATTCGAACCATCTCCATTCGATTTTCTGCGCTTTTCAAACGACCCTCGCCATCACATGACCCACTTCCCGCCAAAATCCGGTTTCTCTCAAAGGATTTTGAAACGTCGACTCGTGCTGGCATTCGACTGTTCGCTTCCATTTCAATTCAAACGGTCGCTGTGTTTGGTCGCTTCTAGTTAGTTTCCGAGTTGAATATTCGCTAAAAAATCAAAAAATGGCACGTGGTTCTCGCAAGAAGGCAGCTCCGAAAGCAGCCAACAACGTGAAGGCTGTCGACGATGCCGAGAAAATCGAGGAAGAAAATCAGGCGGAAAAAGAGGAAGAAAAGACCGACGCCGAGACGCCGCCATCGCCCAAAAAAGCCAAATTAAACAACAGCAAAGACGACAATGACGAGGAGGAAAAAAAGGAGGAAGATGATGAGGAGAAAGATGAAGACGAGGAGGAAGAAGAAGAAGAAGAGGAAAAGCTAACTAAAAGCAAAGGCAAAAAAGCAGCGGCCAAAGGAGGTAAAGGCAAGCCGGCGAAAAAGGCGGCCACGGACAAAGGTTCGGATAAAGGAGGTGGAGATGCCGATGACGGCTCGGATAAAGGGGACGAAAAGCCCGAAAAGAAAAAGGGCGGGAAAAGGAACGGGACGAAAGCAAAGCCTGCTCAAGCCGCAACTGGAGGAAGAAGCACTCGAAGCAGAGCAGCCATCGAACATTGGTAATTATAAAATGTTAATTTAATGCTATGAGGTGTATAATGAATCAACGAGTTGTGTAATGCAATATTATCCTCTGGAAAATGTGATGGCCTTTGTACGTACTTTTGAAAACTGGCATTATCATTCGATAGTTTATTTACTTCCTATAAATGTTAATGTCCCGCTTTGCGTTTGTTGCCAGCACTAGTATTTTGTGCAATTGAGTAACTGTTTGCGCTTTTGTTTCACCGCAGCGAAGGTTGTCTTACAGTGAACGATCAAAAAGAACGATGCGATGCTTAAAAATTTCAGCTTGCTTACAACAAACTGCAAAATATGTATACCATTTTCATGAACTGAAGTCAAGCAATATGTTTGCTGTGGTCATTGAATACTGCAATGCCTCACCAGTTTTGACCGAGGGTTGCTGTCTCGGTGCACTATGGTTTCTGTGAAACAGGGTTTGCAATACAAGCCAAAATGCCCGAACACTTGGCTACATATTTATGGTTTATAAAAAGGACTTGAGGTTTTCAATGCGACTGCATTTCAATTCATATGCATTGAAGATCATTTCACTCCCGAGTAGTTAAATTCACTATTTTAGTAAAGGCTTAATGCGAAGTCTCTTATGGTCGTTATTTTTTGTCGTATAGTAAATCCTGACGAGTATATGGAAAGAATGCAGCTTCATTGGTTGCGGCGTTTAAGGCTGAATTTCCGGATTTAGAGGTTGATGTTAACCCAAAAGCTCCACGCCGCAATGCCTTTGAAGTTGTTATAATTGCTCCAGATGGCAAAGGTAACTGAACTCTTCTTGGACCACTAGTGGCTCTTAGAACTGATCAGGGCAGATGCTGACCAAAATGCATACTCTTTAAATGCAAGTTAAATTAGACAGTGAATGAAATTAGCGTGCTTCTACACGTGCAAGTTTCATTTCAAGGTTCATGTTCTTGTATGTTAACAATCCCACAAGGATCAAGCCGCAAGTGCTTGTGTCGGTGCTAATACTGTAGACGAAATTTCAATTTGCACAAGTTTTAAAATGCTGCATGTGGCATTTTTGTTTCTAGAGACGTGCATTTGGAGCGGACTTAAGAAGGGACCACCGAGAAAGATGAAGTTTCCTCAAGTAGAGGATGTTGAAGATCTGCTGGACGCCATAAGACAATCCCTTTCCTAAAGTTCAATTTTTTTTTCACCTTGAAACAGTGACCACTTGGTTCTCAGGCAAATCACCTGTCTGTTTTATTTAATTTGTATCATTTATGATTGTAAAACCACTCATCTGCGCAATTGATGCTTGCAAGTTTTATGTACATCTCCCCACTAAAAATTTCAAACTTAAGTTGCCAAATTGCCTGAATGACAGCATGGAGCTCTCAAATCCTTATGAGCCCTTGCTTGATGATTGTAGACAATTTTACATCTGAAAGTGCGAAATAAGTCCAGCTCATTGTGTACCCATCATCCCTCTAGTCCAATTGCATAAACCCATATCTTGTGTTCTAAGCTGTTTAAAATTTTAAACATTGCAATTGTTTCTGATTTTACTTAATAAATGTTGTAAAGGTTTTAAATTGGCTAGCGGTGATTTGTGTGTTCAACAGTTGTAAATTGCAGCACTTAAATACAAATTCCACACATTTTTATTCCAAACCATTTGTATTTGTACAACTTTCTTTTACAGCAATGACAATATAAAATACTTATCTTCCCCCAATCAACAGCTAATTAAATCTCTAATACCCATTAACAACTTACTCCGGAAGTACCAAGTATCACGTAATTGGCGAGCTGGTGCATTTGGAAATGTATACTTAAAATTCTATTAGCCAGTTGTATCTTTAAGAGTGATTCCTGGAGTGCTGTGCAAAATGCACAGCACTCCAGAATTAACCATTTTACAATGCAATTTGTTTACTAAAGGATATGAAATCTGTATCGAAGGCTTGAATTGCATTTTGGAAGTAGATTTTATGAAACATGCGTTAATACTTCATTGGGAGAAATTAAATTCCTGAGTCTTAGTTTGTCTGCATAACAATTATGCATTTGTAATATTACATATTCTACAAAGGTGTTTAAGCGCTGCTGCCATGCATTTGTTGTTTAACCAACCTTTAAAACTTTGAACCTTTTCTTCACCTTTGAAATTAGACTTGAACACCTTTGCTGAAAGCTCAAAATGGTTGAGCCAAGGTAGTGCTAACATAATACTGCATGATCATTTGCATATTTTCTAGAGGCTACATAAACTATAGACCTGCCTAGGTTATGGTAACTATACATTATTCCATTTACAAAATTTAAGTAGATTTGGGAGTTGCATATTAGCTCTGGTGTCATGAATGACTGGATTTTATTCTCAGCTAGCTGGCTGGAACAAATGATGATGGAAGCTGCTCATTAAAAGGTTCGAAAACTCTTTATGATGTGTTACCAAGGCGCATAACTGACCAGAAATTTGAGTGATGCTAGATTGCTATTATACGCTTTTATTTTTTAATATTCTTGGCACGTTTTATTTGTTTCAACAGGTGCTGGGAAGTCTTTTTGCGTCGATTTTACAAGCTGCTATGATCAAAGAATCAAGTTCACCTACAACCAAATTTTGCTAAAAGAAATCCCATGCACTACAGTATTATCTTAGCACCTTAAAAGCCTCACTCATTCCTAGTACATTTCCAAACTGGCCACTCATATACAATAAGCAGTAATCACCAGGGGCTAAGCTAATTTCAGGAAAGATGGTGTGGAATTGGGCCTGACGTTCGTCTTCAACAGATGAGGTTGCCCAGACATAATTGACATAATCGCTCAAATTTGAAAAATCTGCCTGAAAATTGCAAAAACAAAAAAAAATAATTGTGAAATTTCAAAATTACATTGCCCAAATTGTGCCTGATGTTGTTCCTACTTTGAAAATCCCAATCCAATCTGCTGCAGTTGGTCTTGTGCTGGAAAACCACTTGTAAGTGCATTGGCCATCTTTGTCCACGGTCCAGTTTTCCATCTTGGCGAACACGACCCTATCTTCATCAAAATCTTGTAATATCTGAATCGTGGAGAAGAGCAGATGAAATTTGTAAGCACAGATATCTCTTGGATATTTTTAAGACCCTTCAATGTCCACATAATTAGTTCCTGATGAGATTGAGCTTACCTTAATGGTGAACGCTGAACTGACTGGCTTGTGGTCGCTTTGGACATAATTATCATGCATCATATATGTCCCTTGTTTCAGTTCCAGTGTTTCATTAATGTGTGCATCTGCTGTATATCTGTAAAGTATTCTGTCTGTCCAAGCTGGCTTGCGCCTTTAAAGAAAACTTGTAGTTAAGCACTACACAATGGGTGATATTAGGAAATTATGAGTGATGTTATAGCAACCTTAAGTCGTATTTGTCTGTGTCGACATAATACTTGTAGGATGGTTTAAAGTCAGGTGGTCTCTCTTGGAAACCCTCGAAAGCTTGACCAGACCTTCTCATGACTGTCAATTCATCCTTTTCAAGGAGCTCTGTAAATTTCCCCTCTTCTATCATGGTTTGGATGTTTTCGGCAGTGTATTCCGTGAGACGGAAATTAAGGTCGCCAATCCAAAATACATAGCTTTGATTTAACAAGTTGCAACATCATTACAAATTGTTAAAATTGAATTCTCATAATTGTGAACGTTTGTGAGTAGACTCACTCATGACACAGAATCTGCTTTGTTTCTGGATCATCAAACAGCTGTCCATCGATTATGCTGTTGAAATCCTAAAAACATTAAGTATAGGTGAGCATGGCGTTTACAAATGTAGGCTAACCATGAGCAGCAAACCTCTATTCTCTGCTTTAGTCCGTATTCATGAGCTGCCAGATGACAGTTTACTATACACAAGGAACATCCGTAAATGTTGAATCTTACAGTAACACCACCTTTGTTTCCCTAAGGAAGAAATTATTTTAAGCTACTTTTTCATACTCTTGGCATGCAAGCTACGAGGTCAGTTTAAAAGATGCTGGTTTGGTAGACGTATCAATAAATTCAAAAAATTCAGTTTGCCATTATGGTTATTTGTAAAGATTTTAAGATTCATACCCAAACGCCTCCTAGCCCAGTACGCGTGTACTCTGTCTGCAGGCCCCTCAGATGAGTCAGGTGTTTCCGTTTAGTGAAAAAAACCAGCAGGAGCCCTCTCAATCTGATCGTTTTTGCCTGTAAGATGCAATTCACCGGTGGATAATATTAGGTTTACACCAATTTGCTTAAACATGTCCTAGAAACAGTTGAACTCACTAGCACGTAATCATATTTTTCCAGGATTTCTCGTAGTGCTCTGCACCAAGGATCTTCGAAGATCACGGTCATGAACATGGCCTGTGGCCTGGCATCCACCTCTTGAAGCCTGCAAAAGGCAAGAAAGGGCCCTGAAGCAATCCGGAGAATACACAGATGTGCCTGAGGCTTCCCGTTTAGTACTTACCCAACGGCGTAAAAGTCGATGTTGCAGCTGCTTCCATCTTGCGGTAAACCCAAAGCGCCTCTGAGGTTCTCGATGGGTGGTCGACCAAGAATATTCCAGGTGAGCAGATATAACCTGCAAAAAGAGGAAATTAACCGTTTATGATAGGTCACAGGTGAGTGTTTTCCCTAGATAAAAAAGGCTATGGATTCTTACTAATGTTGCTGATGGTCAAGTAGTTGTGGAGTTTGTTCCACTGTTGAGGATGTGCAAAATTATCTAAGTGGTGGTGATTTCAGATACACCACAAGCAATACATTGTTTGGAAAATATCGTCTGTACCATACTTGCCTATTTAAATTTTAGGCAAAACGTTTTGAATGCACTAAAATAATCGAGTTTAGGTAATCTCGATTGTTATTCTTTTGTACTGTAAATTCACCGACCATGCACTTAATGGTTTTGATGAATTTCTATTTAAATTTTAGCAAGGCAAATATAGAAATAATTTAAATGGAAAGTGAAATGAAAAATATCCTTGTGTTTTGACCACTAGAAATACTTATGCGATATTTCTATCTAAAGAGAAAATGTGGAAAAGCTCGCCAATCAAATTTTGGTATTCTTTCTCATAAGAAAATTATATCAAAACATCATGCAGGAATGCAAACCCTCAGGCGATTGTTATCCTAAATTTATCTCCGGCATCATTTTTATCACCATTTAGGTCAAGGAAATGCCTTATTTTTATCACTTTGAATTAGACACGACATTTTAAGAAAGTTCCATTATTTTATTTTTTTAAATAATAGAACCACTAACTTAGCACTGATTAATTTGATCGATATTTGTGAAAATTAACGTGCGATAATTGACAGCAAATTTCAAGTACATTATATGTTTGAGTAACTGAGGTAGGCTATATAGTTTCGTTTAGTTTCTGAATTTTTCAGCTTTATGGAGAAATGATTCGTGAAAATCACAAATTACTTTCAGTTTTTTGGTAGACCAGCATGCTTGGGGGAACATATGGTTGCTCCGCGATTTCAATACAACAAATTCTAAATCCTCCTAGCAACTTTAGCGCTGGGATGGTTGACCTTTATGTTTAGAATGTATTGATAAGTAAAGTTTTTTTTATCATAGGCCTACTGTGTTTTTATGAATGCACTGTTTCACGGCCGATTTTGACGTCACTTTTTTTTGTGCATAAATCGATTTCAAGAAAAAAGATAAGTGCCTCGATCGCAGCACTCGAACTTATGGACCCATATATCTATTCAAGGGATACGCTGCGTCTCTTTATTCGATGATAGATGAACGATAGTGCCCTTATATCAAGGTTTCTAATTAACAAGTTTGCCCAAACGTGACTAAAATAAAACAATTTAATTTTAAAAATGCTGGGGGGTGAAAAAAAATTCTTCAAGGTCTACATGCATGGGTCTCTATTCAGCTAAGAAAGCAGGTCGGGTAAACTAATAGGGCTATCATTTTTATCTAGCGTGAATGAAAAGATTATTCCATTAACAGTATTTTAATTTACCTTAGTGTGGTCAGCATGTTGTCATTCTTGGTAGGACTATACGCATCTTGAACATTTGTTGCTCGCTGCTCTCAGGGACAACTGTCGAGCTCTGACATCGCTAGCCGATGGAGGTTTTCAATTTGTTATAAATTCGTAAATGTGGCATTGATTAAAGCGTTGAAATGTTCATCATCTGATAAGAACAACATGGATTTTACGTGCTGTAATCAACTCCGATCAGTGCAACGATGGTGACCCATTTTCGAATTCAAATGATCAAGTGGGCGAGGGGAGATGAGATGCACGCGCTGAGATCAAACTGCGCCATCTGCCAGCCAAGTAGCGCAACTTGCCCGAGAATAATTGCACGCTTTGTTGATATGATGATTTCATTTGATATTGTTCATCATTATCAACCATGGGCGCAGCGTCCGTAACACCCCCCGACAGGAAACATAAATCGTTTAAATAAACTCGGATTTTGGTTAAATTTATCACAAAAAAAATTTGCAACTAAATTTTTTTCACAGACTTTTCGAGAAACGATTTTTGCTTTAAGTTTTTTGCTATATAGTACTAGGCTTAATATTGTTCAATGAAGTTGACCAGTACTAAGGACAAACTTGTGACAATTAAAACATGGATCAATATAAAACCTTATGTGACGACAAAAAGAAATAACATCGGAGATGTTCATTTTTTTTGTTTTCTTCACTTTTGCACATAGGCCAAAAATGTTTGCAAAATTAAATTGAAAAATATGTATAAATTCCATGTGTTTTTTTTTAAATCTTATTCTTCCGTGTTACATTTAATCGTTCCTGTTAAAAGAATGAAATTCATAAAGTTTACGATCTCCAATTTGTACATTGTTAAGATTTTGAATTTCGCGCTTTTCTTTTTTTATCGCGGTTATCTGGCAACACTTGTTTTGTTTTCATGTTCCATTCGTGCCATAGGTAGGGGGCTATGACACTGTGGCTATGATTCGTGCGTGCGTGATTCGGTCAAAATGGCGGCTTCTAAAGGAGAGTTGAGAGATGCTGAGAAATTGTTGTTTGAAAATATACAAAAATTGAATGTTGGCGAAGTGGTTCGTCTACTGAGCGAAGAGGGAACTCGCGTGGATTGCTTGGATGCCAACGGGATGAGCCCGCTGCAGCACGCCGCGTACAGAGGTAACAGGGAACTGTGCGAGATCTTTCTGGACAGAGGGGCGAATGTCAACTCGAATCACCATGAACATGGCTACACGGCCCTCATGTTCGCTGCATTAGCGGGGAGTCTCGACGTCATCTCGCTGCTTCTGTCCGCCGGAGCTTCAACCACGGCCGTCAACTCTGTTAAAAGAAACGCTGCCCAAATGGCGGCATTCGTAGGTGAGTAGCAGAGTAGTAAGCCAATCTACAGGTTGACGCCATCTTGGGGCTGGTATCTCTGGAAAGCACTTGACCAAAGACTTAACTGTCTTTTGTAATGTGTGTTTTTACCTCGTCTCAAAAAAGGCAAATTTACATTGAAAAAAACTGAATTTAAGGTTTATCTTTATGGTAAATTTTTCCCGATTTATATATGCCTATATTGCATATTACACCATTACCGACGCTGTCGAAATAAACTGTGTGGCGCTTTACTGTTTGGATTTTGACCAAAGTGTTTCATGGGTGAGCAGCCATGCCTTTGAAACAAGTCGGTCGCCATGCAGTAGTTCTCCTCAGCTGCAGCGAGAGGGTCTGATTTGCTAAAGAAGTCTTGAGATATTCCTTGTGTGAAGCTAAAAACTACCCTTTATTGGTTGTACAATTGAGAGATAGCCTGGGGAAGTTTCTATAGCTATAACATGTATTTATGATATTATAATATCATTTAATTGCTAAGTACCCCAAATGCAGATGATGGTGGAATAAGATAGTTATGAAAGCATTATCTTGCTTTTTAGAAATTGCAAAATTTCAGATGTTAGCTGGACAATCTTTCTGAAACTTTGAAAGCACCATTGCCTGGCTCTTATCTGTTACCAAAAAGCTGTTCATTTGCAATGCAGGTAATCATGCGTGCGTTACTCTCATCAACAATTTTGTGCCTAAGGAGAGTATAGAGTATTATGCCAAGATCCAGGGTCTGGAGACTGAGCCTCGGCTTCCTTCTTCAATGGTGACGCCACTGCACAGGCTGCTGTTGCATCGCAACATCCACCCAGTGGCCGTTGTCAATTTCCTTAGGGAGAACTCTGCCATGATGGAACAAGCCTCCAGAATCGGCAAGGTGCTGGAAATGATGTGCGAGCGAGAGATGAAGCGACCCGAAGTCAACGAGGTGCTGGCTCTTAAATTCCATTTCTTTGCCTTCGTGATCAAGCAGTGCGATTTGCAGGTAGACGCCCTGTTGGCCAAGAAATCTGATAAGACCAAGATTGAGCTGCTGGACGACGTAATCAAGCACTGGCTTAGACCGAGGCAATCTGATGGCTTCCAGGAGACACTGGAGAAGATGGTGCGGCAGAGCATCAGGGAGTTTCCTTATGCCCACAGTCCCTTGCTGCAACAGCTAGTGCGTAACCTGGCACCGATCAAGGTGGGTGATGATCCCACTGCCCTGGGGCTGCTCACGTCCAGCATTTGCGGTCAACATTTTGGCGGAGGTGAACGAGAGCACGTGTGCTCTGCCTGTGGAAATGATGGTGCCGAGCGTCGCTGCTCAGCCTGTAAGGCGGCTCACTACTGCGAACAACGATGCCAGCGGTTACATTGGCCAGCGCACAAGAAGGAGTGTCCCAGAATGGCCCAGGAGTACGAGGAAGAAGAGAGACGGGAATTGGAAGAGGAGGCGGGGACATTCGATGGGAAGATTGCAGAAGTGCCAGATATTGAACCAACAGAAAGTGAAGGTAAGGAGCTGGACAGTGGTCAGCTGAAAAGTGAACCTAATGGTGAGTCCAAGCAGTCATCTGAAGAGTGAATTGCTACTCTTTAGCATACGCGTTCAATTTTATGTGTCGGTACTGACTGTGCAAAGTCAGTAGCTGGGATCTGTGGGATGAAAAAGGACTTACGTGCCACGATGACATTTCCTAGTGAGGCGCCAGGGTCGTGTCGTTTGCATAGATAAGACGCGTGTTTCTGAGCGCCAAACTATAAAAAAAATGTTGCTTTGTTGCGTTTTGAAGGCAAATCTCAAGAAATCGATGATGACAAATCTAACAATTAATGCTATCATTTTTTCCATTTCTTTTGCATGCAACTGTGTCAGTAGCTATTTAGGAATGTTTTTATTATTTTATTTTTCCGTATTTTTAAAGCAATTTGCCAAACAAGCATATTGATATCCTTTTGCTTTGACATCTTCAGTAGTCGTGAATTAGTGGACCTTTCTTCATGTTGTGTTCATCGTTACTAACACTGCTGCCAGGGTCGTTTATAAATAGCCATCCACAAGAAAGATCTAATTCATTATTGAATTGCTGACATTTTGAGTGAATTTTTGAAACATCTTGTGTTAAGTGGCTGTGAATCGTTCTGTGTGCATGCCCTAAAGTAGATCATTTCATTACAAAAAATTGCGACAAACTATTTTTTATCTCGTAAAATTGGCAATCTTTTTTTGCAGTCTCATGGCACAAGCAAATCATTAACAATTGGTCCTTTGCATTCCAAAATTTAATGGTCGAATCGGGCAATGCTATACATGACCGATTTCTCCCACCCCCGTCATAGTTGATTTCTACGAATTGCCATAAATAGGGGTACTTATTAGAAAACTTTACGTATCGTACTTCTGCATTCGTTGTCACGTATACAAAATCGACACGCTCATTGGTATAAAAAAATGCAGTCAAAGTGATCACTGTTTTTAAGCAATGAATGCATTCTTTTTGCACACGTGTTTGACGACTGCAGAAGTACGATTCTGCATAAAGCTTTTGTCCGAGTTCCGCTATTTATTTTATCGCATTTTGTGTTGTCGTTCCATAGTCGTAATAACAGTAATAATAAACGAGTGTCTTTGAAAATTATAGCGATGCGCGCATTCTTTAGATTCGAAAATGAATTCCTCTGCAAACAAATGCTGTTTTACGACGATGTGATTTCATGCGCGAGTTTTCAGATGCGTTTAATTTGTTTGGTGAAACATGTCCCATGCCAGCAAATGTCTGTGCTGCGCAAAATGCGAATCGCGAATGCTGGACTGCAGCCAAAGTTGAGTAAACTGGACGAACGGTCACTGAAATTTCAACCAAATTTAATTATTCGCCCCCTTAGAATCCATTTGCGTCCGAAGGCCACTCGGAAATTCCGTTTGTTCACCTATTTTAAAATTGTTTCAGCATCGAAATGCGTTTAAATTGAATCTAGGATAAAGTGCGAAATGGCTCGGAAGAAATCTGACCGAAATTTTTCCATTCGAAATGTCGCGGGTATTGCGTGAAAGGAGCGAAATGGAAAAGCTTTTTATTTCGGCCATATCGATTGTGCACGAGCCATTAAACAAGTTTTCACGCTCTGGGGATATTAGGGATTTTCTTCTGGATGTCCATTATTTCACCCGATTTGGTCCCAGCTTCGAACGATTTTTATTTCTTTTAAAAATGTTCAAATAGGGAAATGGTCTAAAAGAATGCTCGTGGTGACTTTCATCATGTACGCGTTTGAAATGGGGAAAGACGCTTCGATAAACTTGTTAAAAATAATATTTATTTATTTATATATATTGCACTACGTCCGGTTTTGCACAGCCTGCAGAAACCATCTCTGCGGAGAAGATTTTGCATTATAGTCTTTTAAATTTGACATTATAATTATTTTTATATATACAAATTGCGTGGACCAAAAAGCATAGTCAGTATGCCGAATCCGTGTAAAAAAGAAAACGAGTGCAGCACGTCACGTGGCAGTGGATTCTCTTCAACACGCCCTACTACGGAAACGATGAGATCGATATATTGATAGATGTTTTTACTCCTCCAAACGCCTTGACGTGACTTAATTTTAATTTTTTCTAATCCACTGCCACCATGCGTCGCTGCGAAACTTTGACACCAAAAACAGGGTCGATTTCCAGAGGTTACAGAGGCCTAAAAGGGGGCGTTTGCGGCACAGAGTCCGGCATCCTCTGGTAAAATATTAGCCTAGGATCGCCGTATGGAACAACCCCGAACGAGGTACTCGCTGGAAATCGATGTTCTTGACCAAGCGGTTGTTGATGATATCTGGAAAGCAAATCCCTCGTAAAGTGTGGTTGCAGAACATGTTCTCTAAAGTGGGGCACTAGAGATGGGTGGATGGTGGGCGGAACGACGCACGAGGCGCACGCGCACTTATAGAATAGGGGCACAGAGGGAGATGACAGCGGTTGTGGGTGATGGAGGTAGTTGGCGATGGAATATAAATTGGGATCCATCGGCACCCTCGCGTAGCCTTGTTGCGGCGCCACGGAGCCAGCGTCAAGATTGATTCGGAAGTGGTCATCCTGCGTGCGTTTCATAATCTCGGTGTCTGTAGCGTAATGAGAAGGTGGCGGAGAGTCCATTCTGCAAACGTCCAGTTCAACGTCTGGGGTAGCGCTGCGCACGGAACAAGCCTCCGACTCGGAGGAACTGTTCGGATCTTCGTTCATAAGAGGTTGCTTCAGCGTGGACATTGGTACATCTGCGAGAATGAGAAACGTGGGGATGTTAATAGTTATATTACGGGGGGGGGACGGTTGATGGTTTGAAAACGATCTAGAATGTTCTTTGGAAATTTGCTGGAAACAAGCCAGCAATAGTTGAGTCTGGTAACTTACGTTCATCTTCGTTGTCCATCATCTCGCAATCTTCGCTTTGTTCCCGGAGTTTCTCTTCCTCCTTATTGGACCCTTCTTCTGCATCCTCATTACTTTCTTCGTCCGATTCCTTTCGAGGAACTTTTTTATCTCTGAAAATTATTGTTTGTTTTCTCAATTAAATTCACTTAGTCTATCAGTGTTCAGTTTAGAATGCTAATGGTGTATTGATTTGAAAAAGGCGTAGCGGGAATGTCGAATGACAGAGCCGGACATTGGGCACTTACCTTTTCGATTGTCCGTTTTCTCTAAAGCCTTTGGCGAAAGGATTGCTTTCTATTTTTAATTTCGTAATCTGCGAACATACAAAAACTTCCTTAAAAATTGAACGTCACCTATAGAATACCGATGGCGCTATTGCGTCGATTTTAGCATGACAAAGGAGAGTGCAATCCGGTGGCGACCATGAGTTTCGGTGATGCGCAAAAAAACAAAGCAACGTGGACAAACCAAAAGTGAGGACTTTACATCGAGTATATTTGTTCTAGAGGTACTCAAAAGTGTGGCGGGCGCGCAACCCATTAGAACAAGACTCCCATTTCGTCGATCTAAATTAGGTTAAGTGCCCCTTACGACAGGTGGCGCCAAGCTAATGCCCGTGGCTTTGGGACTCAATAATTTGGGATTAGGATGGGAATGTCACCTAATCCGCATCCCATTATCACGAGGGGAAGTGAAGAGCACTTTGGGCCAACGAGCAAACAAGAAGGACCAATGGGGCAGAAATAACACGTTTTAGGTGCCAATAGCTCGAAAAAGGAATGACTATTTTAGCGTCTGTATAATGATTAGGAGGTTGCTGATATGTGTCTATACCTGATCATTCTGGTAGGCAGTTACAGCTATGAAACTGGTTTCCTCAAACATGAACGTAGTGGTGCACTCCCAGTGCGTTCGTACTTCGCTGACCGGGACTACGTGAAGCCGGGGCACGTATTTGTGCATGGAATTTAAGATGATCTGGTGAAAGGAAAATTCAACTATCAGCGAGATTCATATGTCACCGTGTATTTTTTGCAATAGAACATGCGCAAACTTTCGAAATGTAACAAACTAAAAGAACGTGTATGCGGGTCATTTTCGCCAATGTAATGTCACGTTATAATTGCGTGCTGACGAGATATGCATAAGGCCCATTTAAAATGGATTAACCTTTTTTTTTGCTGTTTATTTTATGTAATTAGTCGACATCGGATAAACAAAATTTGATTTGTGCTAAAAACGTTTCTTACGTGTCCCTGCTGGTCTAGGTTGTTGTTGGTCAATTTTAGCTTGTGGAAGCTGATCAGATCTTTCATCCAATGGGCTCCAGTGGCCGGAGAGTCCGGGTGTTGATATATCCTTTTGGGCAAATGGGGCTCAGCTTTACCGGCCACCACCCACTCGAAATGGTGATACTTATGACGGTTATCGTCCGCCGGCACGACGTCCAGGAACATGCAGTAGTTGGTTGAAGGATCAAGTCCGCTCAAAGTCACTCTGAACGCGGGGAACATGCGCCTGTAGTTTTGGAAAAAAAAAAAAATCAGCGATAGTTTCCAAAAACTTAAAAAAAAGAAACAATCAATCGGTTTCCAAAAACTTTAAAAAAACAAAAAATAAAAACGAAGCTGTTCTATTTGTTTATTTCCAGCAATTGTCCTTATAGATCCGAACCCTTATGCGAAAACATAATTTATAAATCAATGTCCATGTTTTTACCATCGCTTATACGTTTCTTCAGCACGACCTGTTCGACTTTCTCGGACTTTCATGCAACCTTTTACCTTCCAAACTAATTGTGGTGCAACGCTTGCAACACATGATTTAGTTCGTAGATGAAGTTTAACGAAGGCATCAATTCGTTCACGCAAATTCTACGACCATATCCCATTATTTGAAACCGACAAATCCGAACGCACTTTAAGAACTTGGAAAACCATTGAAAAGTGTCCATGTTCCCCTTAATTACCTGCCAGGTTTCGTGATAATCATTTCTGTTCCCAGTTTATGAAAAGTCTGCCACAGGTCCTGATTCTCCAGGCACGCTTTGATGTTGCGATCTTGGGTCTTGGTCATTGGTACTTGAGTGGAAGTTGCTGACCACGATTTCTGTCCCAGCGGTAGAATGTTGTAATGAAACGCCGATCTAGGCATTTCTGCTGCAATAATTTAGCAAGTTGTATTTGAAAATTGAATACAAATTTATGTAACGGAAATTTGATGCTATTAATCGCCGATTAAGTTTCTTGCATGGTGTGACCGAATGTTATAAGTGGTCGCTAGCACCCAACTCAGATAAGCGTAATCGACGATTAAAGAGTTTTGAGCATGATCCATTGCAGCTTGGACACGATTGCATCGATAAGGCTTTGAACAACTCGGAATTGAAATCATATGGACCTACCAGAAATTGCCAGTGGATAATCCGGCGAGAGGACGAAATTCGGAAGCTGACCGCTTGTCCGGTAAGTTCCATGCATCGACTCCGTGCGCTCGATATGCTGCTGACATTTCTCAACGTCTCTTGGAAGAGAAAAAAGTACTGGAACTTGAGAATTGTACATGTTTCGATAATGCATCCTGCGTTGATGGGAAAGTGACCAATGGTCAGTTGAGTTCGTGCACGTCCACGCTCGACTCCAGTAAATTTCTGACCTCAGTAAAGTGTGATCTGACTCCACGCTCTGGTATGGCAGTCACATGGAAGCCCGCAGGGGGGGTCTAGGGGGCGGAGAAACGAGGAGAGGGAGAATTATGGCCGACAACTGGACGCCGGTCAGTATGATGACCGGCGGCTGGCTAATGGTCAATGCAGCGCGACCAATTTGTTTGAATTGTCCGGAGTGCTCGTCGGACACTTTAAAACGCCTCAAAGCGATAAAAAAACTTATTTACGGACAAAAAAAAAACACCGAACATCTTCCTGTTGGTCAGAGTTTAGCATATGGCGCGAATCAGATGTCAGAGGTAGGTACTACTGCCCAACAAAAGGGCATTTCTTAAAAAAATAAGTAAAACCTTCATTGTCTGAACAGTGGCGCCCTAAGTCTGCCCTTAATCACTTTATGAACCCTAATTAGGTGGGTCCAATGGGCACTTGTCCAGCACCGCGTGCTACCGAATTGACCGGCGCCACCGTTGCTTACTCGTCGCAGCCTGCCTTGACCACTGGTCATAATTCCAAGAGATGAGTTCACGGAACGAGTTTACCAGATTACTGGACTTGAAAAGTGCGAAGAAATGAGGTGGGCTCGCGAAAAGCATCACGAATTAATTACCGGTCATTTGGAAGATGCATCAGGCTTAGATACTTGAAGTGAAGTTTTTGGATGCATGCACTTTATAAATTGCAATAAATTCCTTGCAATTTCATGTTCATGGCCCTATGATGAAGAGAAAGCTCTTAAATGGGGCTAATTTCCTAAACGGTCCCCTGATATGAATACCAGAAATTCTTTTGAGGCCAAAATCAGCCCATCCACAATTTAGTCACTGTTTACCCTTTGACCGTTGATCATTTTCAGATTATCATTCTTCTGAACAATAAGGCTGCTCAAAGTGTCGCTAAAGCAAAATCAAGAGGTCAAGAGTGAACCACTGTCACATACTGTGCCTTGGACCACTGGTCAATCTATCATTGCAGTACATGTGGTAACCAGTTCTGACTTTGGTCTGATTATTTTTCATAAGCCACCATGGCTGAATTCCAATCAGCATCAACGGTTCTTCCTGTATAGAACTGACCGGAACTGGACGACGCCAAGTAGACCAGCGCTCAAAAGCTTCCACGCCTCACCGTTTACAATCTAGTGTAGCTTATTGTTAACTTGGGTAACCCCGTTGGCAGACTGATTGGACGTTCGCTCACATCGCCATGGCCAGATTTTTGGCGTTCGTCGTCACTTCCCGCTGCGCCCTGGCCGGACAATGTCCACTTTGATGGACAGCAGCGACTACGGAGGCCACTTTCACCCCACGCGCATTCGTACCGGGGTGTGAAAATCGACACTTGAGCAGCGCGTCACTCTGGCGCCCCCGAAGTTCGAATTTGGGCCACTCTCCCAGTGGTCATTCGACGTTATCTCTCGATGAATTAACATTTCGCGAAGTTGTAGGTCCAAAGACAAAAAGGGCCTGTTTTCCTTTAAGTGAGAGGCTGGAGTCGCTTGCCTGGTGGTCAGTCTACGTTGCCCTTTGATCGTTCCGGCCCCAGGGGACCCCCCCTGCCGAGTGTCTGCTGGGTTGTCGCCTCGTTTTCAGCTCCTCCGTGTCGAGGTGTCGCCGGTCATTTAACCCTTGAGCGATTTCTCTAGGGTCCCACGCCACCCGTAGGACCCGTGCTACTCTGTTGACCGATTGACCATTCTTATTAGCGATATGTCCCTATACGGTAATGCCATAAGCGCTTTCGAAATATTTCGCTTATTTGTTGAATCTTAAAAGCCAGATCACATCAACTGTACATGTAGATGTAGTTCTCCATCGTTTTTAGGGCCAGTTAGTTGAAGATGTTCGTATAAAATTACTTCGTTTATTTACGTTGAGTGCACAAGTACTGTATTGTATACAAAAGGTCCGAGGGCAAATTCATTCTAACCAGAAAGATAATTTGACTTGCACTGCTACGGTATATCGTATTTAGGCCACTCTCTCTCTCTCTGCTGTTAATTGCGGTGAAAGTTAAAAGTCGAAATACCGGACACGCAAGCTGCAAAGTGTTAATACGCAAGTGTTAATTGCCGATTTCCGGTCATTTTAAACGCTGGTAATAAGGGTCTGCTTTGTGAATTTGCGCCAAAGGGATGTTCGAGTATTTTAGGTTTTACAGGCGCGTTGAATAACGCTTTTGAGAAAAGTAAGATCTTTGTGCTCAGTACTTTGGCGCTTTTTTAAAAGCCCAGCAACGCTTCACGATGGATTCATTGCAAAATTGCAATGCGCACTATGATGATACATGTACATGTATATCGATGCCTTAGGACATATCATAACAAAATGGCACCGAAAACAATACATGTATGCTGTAGAGCCTATTCTAAAACAAATAGGAATCATTCGGGATTCCCAAATACAGTATATTAACATGTGAAAGCCTGTTAATTCGGTCGGCCGTTTTATTCGATTTTCCTATTCTGTCCTTTATAAAAAAAAGTCGCTAATTAATCCGGTCACTTATCGCATGATTCGATCATTTTCCCCAAGTCTGCTATTCTAAAATGACGTCCTCATGTATAAGGATAGGTTGAGTCACGGACACAATGTGGACAGGGGAGGGGGATGTATGACCAACTCGGACGTCCACTTAAAAAAAAAAACATACCAAATAAAAACAGTTTCCAGAGTAAAAGGGAAATTGAGCGCAATATCGTATAGGTGGATTCCAAATTGCAAAAGTCAGTAAACAAAGTATACCCCCAGTCCTGGAAAAGTCAGAGAACTTAAAAACTCAGGGTCCATTTGCTGAGTTTCAAATTTTTCTAGTACAAATTTGCTAAAAAGTTTCATTTTTCCCGACCACATCTTTACACATTTTCTCGAGGACAAATCTTCAACCGTTTTCGAGCGCAGATTGTAAAATTTTCAACAGTTTCCAAGGAGAAATTGGCAAAATTCTCAACGTTTTCAGAGTAGAAAATCTACGTTTTTATCTCTGCCCAAAGTTAAAATATTTTAATTATAATCCTTGCTTCGTGGTCAGCGATTTATGATAGACAAATGTAGTCTGGTACTGTATCAGGTATTTTTCTTAGTGAAATTTCAAAGACTTTCAATTCGATCACGTTGGTTCCACCGATTTTTACCGAAATAAACTACGAACGAAAAAAAAACACATTAAAGATTGACCTTACCAAAATAATTTGTTTTAAGTTTTCAAAATACTGTACATATATGTAATTGTACATACAGTATCAAAAATATATTTGCATATTCTTACAGTTATATTTATAAGTAAAAAAAAAAGTAGTAAATAGTGTTTGATGTTGTCTGTTTGCGGCAACGGCTGAAGTTAAATACGTCACGTGTGTTACGGAAATTCATAGCGTGCTTAGATGCATGCTTGCACGTACGTTGTCCAAACGTGTCCGTGCTTGTATGAAGCTGCTCAAACCACTGTGTTCAAACTTCATTCGCAGATGTTTAGTTATGTAGACATGTAGAAATTTCGTTGAAATATGCGATGAGATCGATGACCGAATTAAGCGACTATTTTTAACATAGGGCAGCATAGGAAAAAATCCGTTCTGTTTTGACCGAATAAAATGGCTGACCGAAATAACAGACTTTCACGGTATTGATCAACATACTAATACGCATAGGGGTGTTTGTTATATTTTGGGTAATGGCTATTTTTTATGATGACTTTTGTGTGTGCATGAAAATTAATAATGGCCTACTATTCGGAAAAAATTATAATTTATGTACTTTCATATATTATTGAGGTTTAAATAACGAATATAAACTTTAAACAATGCCTCAATTTGTTTTACAAATTAATGGTTTAAATTCGGCACCGAAGTAAACAACAGCATTATTTTTTTTAAAAATGTATTGCTAAACAATCGAATTTCGTTGTTATACTAACCTTTGTTCATAAATCTGAAGTCTCGTTAGTTGCATTCAAATGTCCATCATTTACATTAAAGTGACAAAATTCTTTAAGAACCAAAAGATCTACTGTAGATGTTGTACTTGTACTGTATAACCCAAAATCCAAAACCAACCCAGTATTTTGCCGTTCTTTTGACCTAGTTGTTTCCTCTTCCATTTATTTCCAGAAGTACATATATATAATCTCTGTGGAGTTTAGATCAAAACGAGTTAGAGTATTTTGAAAATAATCTTGTCGCCTGATTTCTTCAGCAAGAATTAAACCACAAACGCGTCGCCATTCTGTCGCCTCGCCCGGGCCGATTGACCAATGGTCAAGCGCGACATGGGGCCATTTAGCTTAACGAGCGATCCAGCCATTAGTGATCGTATCTATTGACACTTGACCCCAACACGGACCCTTCTCTATTCATTGTTCCCTTTAAATCCTTGTTTATTTTTAGATTAAAAAGGCAGACACTCAATAATACTGGCGGCAATTGGCCACACCTCTTCTCTTTCCAAATCTACGCTGCGTGCCCTAATCTGATTGACCGTTTGGTCCCTTGCATGACAAATGAGTCGATAGGTCAAATACATTCGATGATAACAACATTTGACACGTTTAAAAGTGAGGACATCTTAATAATAATGAGTCAATGAATGTATTTGTTCATCTCTGGTTGTTGCAGCACGTGCTATTTTCTTGGATACACGTACCTCTCTATGAAGGCGCCACCAGTCGAAGAGACGTGCAGCCTTGCTTACTACGATTTAACCATGGGGCCATTAAATCAGGATCCCTCCCCACCCCCTTCCCCATTCGGACGGACGAAACTCACACCTGGGCTGGGAATTACATTACAGGTGTATCTGAAATCAGGGTCCACGGTCCCCAATGAGATAGGGCGCAAAGAGTGCCATATCTCTGTAATCTCTTACAGAGGTAACTTCCCTGACTTTTACAGGTTTTTAAGTAAATTTCCCTGGCCAACGGTGAAATTCGCATATTTCAATGTTATTCATGATTTTGCAAATTTGTATTCTGAAAACGTTGTACATTTTGAAAATTTGTACTTCTAAAAGTTTAAGAATTTTATCAATTTGTAATCAGAATCAGTTGACAATTTTGCAAATTTCTCCTCTGAAACTGTTGAAATGTTTACAAATCTGAACTCGAAAATAACAAAATTTTGCAAATTTGGCTAGGGACAACGTGGAACATTTTGCAAAATTGTATTTCGAAAATGTTGCAAATTAGCCCTCGGGAAAACGTGGAAAATTTTGCAAATTTGAACTGGGAACATTTTAAAGTTAGCAAATGGGCCTTGCGCTAACACGTACGAGTAGAAGCATTAATTTTGGATCGGACAACATCAATGCGTTGCAATTTCCCTGACTTTTTTTTTTAAAGTCATTCTATTCTGATATCCAGGTCTGGGTGTACCCCGTTTACTGACTTCGCCTATGCGAAGTTCAATTTCCCTTTTACCCTGGGAACTGATTTTGTCAACTGGACGACTGAGTTAGTCATCCCCCTTTCCCACCCCCCACAGAACCTCAGGACATGTTTTGGATCTTCACGAGTAGGCTGACATAATGGACATTCTTCAAATCTGATTCAAAATTTTGCGCGCATTTATTGCATTGCCGTACCTACCGATAGATGGCGACACTTAGCACTAATAATACATATTGTTTGCTGGACATCCTGTATAGGGAATTGATTAGAGTTCTGCTGTTGTCTTGCTATGCGGCCACACTGCCCAACGCAAAATTCGCAAATGCAATGGCGAACTTTTGTTATGGTTGCGCTTGTTAGTTGAATTTTCCTCATATATTCTTAAGAATACCTCGTTAATTAGCCGGAAATATCGCGGAATTTATAACAATAACAACTAGCTATGAACGCGCCACCGGCCTTCGAATCGTTTCTGCTCTTTGAAGGAGAGAAAAAGTGAGTTGAAAGTGCATGATTTGTGTTTATGGTTCAAGGCACAGTATACTGTGGTCAGGGCTTTTAGGTCAAAAACTGGACAACTTTATAATATGCTCGTTCGGTTTCCTTTCAATTTTGGTTTTCAGAGTAATAATAGAAAAAGACACCAAAGTTCCAAATGCAGCTATTTTCACTATCAATAAGGAGGATCACACAGTCGGGAATATGATTAAATAGTAAGTTGGCAAAAAAGTTGCTTATGATGTACATGCAAATGTTGACATTCTTTCAATACATTTCCAGTCAGCTTTTGAAAGATCCAAACGTATTATTCGCCGGCTACAAAGTAACACATCCACTGGAGCATAAAATCATGATACGAGTACAGACGACATCCGACTACACGCCACAGGAAGCCTTCACCAATGCCATCACGGATTTGATAAGTGAACTATCATTGTTAGAAGAAAGGTTTAAGGTAAGGAAACTTCTTAGGTTGGATGGTTTTTGTTGTCATTGCGCAGTATCTTAGGTCCATGGATGGATTTCAGATATTTATTCACACAGTACTAATTTCCACTAGCTTAGATTGGTTATACTAAGCCATGGGCTGTTTGTGGAGCGAATTAACCAGGGATAGCCATTAACCTGAGGAAATGCAATTTCGGGGTCTATCTTGAGACCACATTAAATCGAGTAATGCCTCCTCCCATGGCATAGTTTTGTTCTGACTTGACAATAATGAATATTTTGGGTTACTAGGATATCGATAGTTGCAGTGACAGAATTTGACACGTTAAACTAATTTTTATTTTGCAGGAAGCCGTTCGGGAAAAGCAAGAGGGCATGGACTAAGTGATTTGACCACTATAACGATTTTGTACAGAAGAAAATAAAGCAACATTTTTCGTTTACAACGAGGTATTTAACCGTGTTTTATTCAGGTGTTTGCAAGGGTTTAGCAAATATTATAAATCAACATGAAATAGTGCAAACCAAAACGAGCACAAATGCAAGATGCCTTGAAAGGCTGAAAATTTCCAATAGTTGAGATTACTTGAGTGATGACATTCCTGCACGCATGATTTCGTCCACCAAGAGTAAGTTGCAAGCGATGATGGTGCTGAAACAGAAAAGAGATGGTGATGTCAATGAGTTCACAATGTAGACAACAGCACCTAAAAAATCGAGGGTTGTTGGTGAGCATTATGGATCTGTAGAACTTACCAGGAATTTAAAATCTGCTCTTGGACTTTGAAGTTGTCGTAAATTCCAGCATCCGCTGGCACAAGTGGCTCCCCTGATAAATGGGTAAGAAATAAAGAAACAATTTCTTAATATTTGATGCCAGGAAAAGACAAAAGAACTTTTACAATTGCATGCTATGGCAATGACTAACCAGATGTGATATCCAGGCCAACTGGAAGTTTCGATGCCAGATGTTCCTGCTGCAATTTCACGATGGTGTCTTGAGCATCAAACCCAGAGTTGTGTGCAAGGGTTTTAGGAATGACCATGAGAGCATCGGCAAATGCCTGGACGCCGAGCTGGAGACGACCTTTTACCTCATTCTTGTAGTTCATTAGGGTGGCATGGATGGCGATTTCTAAGGCACCAGCCCCTGGGATAACGCAACCATCATCAATTGCATTCTTAACTGCACGAAGACCGTCCCTTACTGCATCTTTAATTTGGGTCAAGGTGTGACGGTTCGGTCCCTTGATGAGAATTGTGACTGAATGGGGTTCCTTGCATTCTTCGACAAATGTGAACTTGTCTTCACCCAAAACGTGTTCATAAACCAGGCCAGCATAACCCAAGTTTTCAGGGAGAAGATCATCCACAGAGTTAACTGCTGTTCCGCCACATGCCAACGCTAACCTAGTAATGAAATTACAAAGGCAAGTCGAGTAATGTAACCATCATGGTGACCAGTTGCACCACATTTGGCAGGATTTGATGGAAAATTTTACAACCCTAATGGAATAACCTTAATGAAAAAAATAGGTAGAAACTTAAATACAGATTATTAACTGTTAGTTAAAAAAAGATTTAAAATTTTTATTTTGATAGACATCACATCAAACTCTGTTTAAATCCGAGCAAATGATCATAAACATGAAAGAGAAAATTCTAAACATTGCTTCTCACCTCTCCATGTTTCTACGCTTTGCCCTCCGAAGTGCTATTATCCCAGCTTTAGCCAGCATGTCCAGTGAATTTGGATCAATGCCCTGGATTAGGAAAAAAAGCAAATTTAGTCTAGATAAAACCGATACTTTATGGAAAATTTCGGGGCAAGACTTGGAGATTACCTTTTGGTTGATAACGACAAAGCCTTTGTCATTGCCGCTGCATAATTTTTCCTTCAATTCTATAATTTTGGCAACTCGGTGCTCAATGAACTGACGTTCTGCAGCCACCAGCTTCTCGCGTTCTTCGGCAGATTTGTAGAAGAATCCAGAATTTACTTCACTGTAAAGCGAACAATCATTCACACAAATTACTTCCATGAATTATGTTTAAAATGACAAATCTGTAAACTGTCGTACCTCTTTTCATACTCCATCGAGACATTGCAGGTGAGAATGTAAGCATCCTCTGCACGTTTTTTCATATCTGGATGCCGAGCCCCATGATCCAAAACCAGGCCTTTGATCAACTGCGTGTCCATATCGGTCTTGTGCTGCATTTCCATGATCTCTACCATGTGAAGGTCAATGGACTGACCCTCCTGACGGATTCCTAAAACAGCATCCACGCAAACCTCGGTCAGAAGATCAGCCAGATCAGGATGGACTTTCGTGCGGAGAGAAGTGCGTGCCACATTGATCAAGGTTTCACGATCCATCTCTCGGCTGATTTTCAGTTTTTCTAGGACCTCCAGTGCCTTGGTTTTGGCCAGCTCGTAGCCCTCCGTTAAGATCCTGGGGTGTAAACCCTCCGAAATGTACAGATCAGCCTGCTTCATCAATTCGCCAATGATCAAAACTGTGGATGTGGTTCCATCTCCCGTTATATTATCCTGAGTCGTGCAGGCACGGGCAATCAAAGATGCGGTAGGGTGCTGAATTTGCTATAGAAAGACAAGTGAGTGGCGTTTTAAATTTTTCTGTACTTGGAAGCAACCAGTAATGTTGATTGATGAAAAGCATGTCCAATGTTCATGTGTTTTTTATTATGCAAGTAATGCCTGTTTTTCGATACGTCATTGTAATTGTTTGTAAGTTTGTTTATTCGGCGATACTTAGGGCAGTTGCGGCGAAAATGAGAGGAGTAATCTACGTCTGCTAACAGTGGAGTGAGAATAAAAATAGTAGACCCGCGCATTTACCATCTCTTGCAATAGAACATTGCCATCTTTAGTTATCTTTATGTCTCCAGATCCCGAAACCAACCTAAATTCAGTTAAAAAGAAAAAAAAAATAATAATGACATGACGTCACATTGCTCAGCATAAATGGGCTTCTCCTTTCAGCTGTCAAAAGCGAGCCAGGTGCGATGGTTTGCAGTTACTGCGGGATCATCTTTCGTCCGAAAGACCTCCAAAACGCATAACTTGAAAACGCACGGCATAATACAACTGTTTCGCTCGAATTTCGTACGATCCTTATACAGAAACTACCTCGATGAGGGTTAAAACGGCGGCGAGCACGTGCAGGTATAGGCCTGCAGTCACACTTACATTTTCATAGTTCCTTTCGGTCCCAAGTTGCTCTTGAGGACGTCTTGGATTCCCCTCGCTGCACTGATATTTACTGCCAAAGCCTGAGCAGCCCTGGCCACCTCGGCTTTGGGATTCAATGAGACGATCGCTGACATTTCGGATAGTTTTTACAACAAAAGAATCGACTCACGAAAATGAGAGAACTCGGCAGCAGACGAAGAATAAACCGGAAATGAGGTAGGGAAAGTGAGCGTCGTCGCGTGGCGCTGGATGTCAACAAAGCCATAGCAAAGCTCGCGCTGTAGCTCGCGCCCGCGCTCTTCCAAAGGAGGTTTTGAACGCGTTGTGTCTGTGATTTTTAATTTTATTATTGGTTGTGCTTTATTTCGAGGTTTTCCGGCATTCATATATTTCGATAGTCTGACTTTATTATTGAACAACTTTCTGCTACCAAAATGTCGAAGTTGAAGCTGTCGGTGAGTTGCTAACATAATGTAGGCTATTTACTACTGTATACAGTGGCTCCCAGTGAAAATGATACACCAGCATTCAACGATGGTGGGTGCAGGGGAAAAT
>JAQGBX010000788.1:0-30658 GCA_034698745.1 Megaphyllum sjaelandicum
CCAATGTATGAAAATTTGGTCAACATAAAGAGGTGGTCAACATATGGATGTGGTCAACTTAGGAGGTTCTACTGTATTTTAAATAGTGGTTATATGGCATTCTCACCTTGATTGATATATTTGATTGTGGATTTCCATGGTTTGATTGGTTTACCATAGGTTAGGTTGTTCTCCGGCCACGTTCAGTGCAATGATGTACACTGTAGTTCGCTATTGTTGCCGGTCTCAAGCCCGGTTAAATGGGGAGGCCTTGTCAGATGAGCGGAGATGCGATGCCTGTATAAAAACCGACGCTCATGCTTGATGATGATGTTACATGTATTTGAAAAACAAAGCTATAATCGTTACCGTTTAGCATTACCTTTCATATTTCATTTCAACTGAAGTACATGTAATGGTGTGCGTCATCTTTGATCGCGCGGGGCTGTTAAGGAGATACTTCTGTATCCGAAACAGTTTTACAAGATCTGTTGACACACCGAAAATTATCGCGTCTTCATTGTGGGCAGTCATTGTCCGTGAACTTCGGAAGGTTTCTGTAGTTCAAAAAGTAATTTTGTTGTAAATTGCGTTCCTATGAGCAAAGAATTTATTTTTATTCAAGTTTTGTCAAAAACTTAAAACTGTTTCAAGAAAAGCACGAGGTCTTCATAGGTGACCTAATCGCCGCATAATAATGTAAACACGTTTTGGCAGTGATGAGCTTGCTACTTCTACATATTTCTAGCTTTATTTTGAAGCTATTTTTTCACCCAATGTGGAATTCTCATTTCATAAATACATAAAACAGGGTGGCTACAGGTCAGAAAAAGGTCATGGAAGTCATGGAAATTTTCCCAAGTAAAAGCAAAATGCTATCCCTGCACTCAAGTCTGCTAGCAGCTCCATCCCCAATCCTCTTCAGTTAGACTTTTAACAAAATCTAGTGTTTTGCCAAACTTCTCATTGTAATTGTCATTTTATTTTTCATTATCGCAAAAAATTGATGTGTATTAACGAGTAAGTTTTGGTCAGGGAATTTTAGATTGTAGTCAGGGAAATTAAAAATGCTACCGAAACATGTTTCTATAGCATTGTATCCATACCAACGAAATTAAAACACCATGTACATCATATTTTAATTTCTTTTGATCTGGAATGACGCTGAATGGCTCACAAAAAATGACTTGAAGCATTGTTTTGCAATAAAAATGCTTCGCTTGATCTGTTTCTCGAACAAAATTTAAAGAAACTTATGAACTGTAAAAAACTGAAGAAACTGTTGCGAAAACAGTTGAGTTTCGCAGCAATGTTAGTCGGTCTGTATTATAAAGGCATTAAATTAACAATTACAGAATTACCACAGTATTATTTTAATTATTTTCAGTACATGTAGTATTAGTCATCAAATTTTGCATATTTATGAATGAAAAGGCATATTTGTGACTGCAAGGTAAAAAGAATATAGGCTACATATACGTGTATATTCTTTCTGGTAGAATTATCATTATTCCAATTTTCTGTTTCTTATATCTGTTTAATTGGTTGGCACAAGTCTTAACGAATAATTTTAAAACACTCAAACATAACTTATTCGCCGTTTTTCAATTCAACTCAGTACCCTATCAGTAAATAAATTCCATGGGATAGGGGGTGTTTTCATTCCTGGGATCAAAAGTGAAGGAATTGTTTTTGCTGTTGACAAAATTTAGCGAAGTTCATACGTGATGTTCAAAGCTAAAACCACTAAGAAGTTCCAGATCAGTTTGTTCTACGATTTCCTAAAATAATGAACTCATTGGCCCTAATACTCAAAAGTTGGGAAATGAGAAATAAATTATTGTTATAAATAACAATAGAATAAGTTCAGCTATGCGTAAATCACAAATACATCCCTAGCTATTTAGTTCAACTTACATACATTAAATTCTGCAAAATGTATACATGTGCGAGGTTTTAATAAAACTGCTGTGCTAAGAATTTTGAATTCTCTTCATTAGGACAAGGTGCTCTGGAAGCTTCATCTATCAGATTTTACAATTATCCGAGGATTTAAAATCTTAAGGAACCAATTTGAAAAAAAAAATTTTCTTTGTATAAAATCACGAAGCTTCCAAAAGTTAATGCAAGGAAAAATGACTTCAATGTTATTTTAATGGTTCATTATCAAATTCAAACGGTTATGCATCGACCTTGATTGTAGTTTCAAAAAGATCCGCACCTACTCTTCTCTTGATGGTGATAACTATGGTAACCACACTAGCTGATGAAAAATGTTTGAGCTGCGAGATTGAGTGTGAACATAATACATGTTAGTGCAGACTGATGCGTGTTCAACAAAAATAAAATGGATTTTGCGTCACCCAGAATCGGTGAGTCAACGTTGTCGCGACTGATGCTATTGTCGACATGGTTGCAACGCCAATGTGAATGACAGACTATTTGAGTAAATCAACATAAGTCCATTGGTTATTGCCGACGGTTTCACGTTGTAACAGACTAGAATTGACCGGGAAGGAATGCGAGTTGTATTATTCCAATTTAAGTACTCGGACTGAGTTCAAAATGCGAAACTTTTAACACCGACAATCGCTTTTCTGATGTTCAATGTACATAAACTTTGTTTCGTGTGCATTTTTTTTAATTGCATAAAATTGTGTAGGCTTTAAACATAAATGAATTTCGATTATCGTATTTTCCTCGAGGTATCTCATTATGTTTATTCAGATATTCCGAAATTCGCCAGGTTCCAAGTATTTCGTATACTCAACGGCCTTTAATCTGTCAGTGCGAAACAGATATGGTCAATTAGTCGGACTTATTGCCAGGCTTTCAAATCATGTCTTAACTGTCATTACATTAATGACCATCAACGAGCAGCATAACGGAAAACGTAAGGTTATGGTAACCCAGGAATTACACGAACCTTTAATTCCGAAGATACATGTAACCTGGCCCTTTACCTACAATGTATACAACAAGGTTTATCATCTTGACAACCAAGCGGCGCTGTTTATATGCTTATAGGGTTTTATTGTGTGGGATCATTCGACAAGACCGTTCGCAAAATTTCTCACAATATTCTCTAATCTTGTATTGTGCAAAATAGCAAGTTTTCGATGCTGTAATTATGTGCAGAGTAACCGATGTTTTCTGGCAACTTTATGGTTGATATCTACAGTAGATGGTCACAGTGTCCCCCCAGACCTTAAAAAGTCAGGGAAATTCAGCGCAGTCATGGCGATCCAAAATTAATACTTCTACAAGGTTAGCTCAGGGCCCATTTTCTTAGTTGAAATTTGAAAAATTTGTCCACATTTTCGGAGTACATATTTTGCAAAGTTTTCCATGAACAAATTTACACAATTTTCCAGGTATTAATTTGCAAAATTTTCCACGTTTGCTGTGTACAAAATTGTAAAATTTCCCACTTTTTCCGAGCATAAATTTGTAACATTTTCCGAATACAAAATGAAAAATTTCCCATTTTAAAAAATTTTCATGCAAATTTTTTAAATTTAAAAAAAAATACGCAAATTTTCTTAAGTAAATTTGAAAAAAAATATTTTCCAGTGTCAATTTTTCACGTTGACATTGATAAGGAGAATTTTTTTAAACCTGGAAAAGTGAGGGAAGTTAAAAATGAAATTTCTGGGGTAGCCCTGTGGTCACAGTCTCAAACGGGGTAAAAGAACAGAATTAAAGAATGCCTCCATTAGTGGAACGTCAAACACAAAAGTGATTGGTCAAGAGATGCAGCACTGCACGGCGATCGCTGCTATGCATGTAGTGATAGACCCAACAATTTCTATGTATGATGGTTACATGTTTCAAATGAAGTAAACAACAGGTGTCATACTAGTTTCAGATGGTCGCCATTTTGTGCAACCAATGGTATTTATTTCGATTCAGTTCATGTATCCTTGGTATATAGTTATACCATAGGTAGTTCATATATCCTTAGGTATATAATAGCAGATTTCACAAGCATCATGTTAGATGTTAACTAATAGCATAGCTGGAGATGCACGTTTGATGCAGAATGTCTCGCAATTAAGAAATCATGTGCAATGTTACGCGTATACAGTGTTTACTTCACAGAAACGGGGTCGCCCAAGAATTTGGCATCGCGCATCACCAATGCGATCAATAGTAATAGAATTAATGGACTTCCTTGAGAGTAAACGTCGAATTTGAAACAGTAGTAAATGCGTATCATTGAACTTTCCGAGTATCACTCCAGAGGACCAGAACATGACGAGAATGAAACGGAAATGGTCTCTGTGAGGATTTTTCGCTCAGTGGAAAAAAGTGGTCATGGAAGTCATGGAAATTTTTGAATGGTTAGGGAAGTTTTCCCAAACAAAAACAAAATGCTATCCATGTACTCGGTCTGCTAGCAGCTCCATCCCCAATCCTCTTCAGCTAGACCTGCAACGAAATCTAGTGTTTTGCCAAGCTTCTCATTGCAATTGTTATTTTATTTTTCATTATGAAAAAAAAAATGATATGCATTAACGAGTAAGTTTTGGTCAGTGAATTTTGGATTTTAGTCAGGGGAAAGTAAGTCTAATAAATTAAAAATGAAAATTTTGTGGCCACTCTGAATAAGTAATAAACAAATTTCAACTATCATTTCAATAACGATTGAATGTTTTGAAAATGTTTTACTGGGGCCTACTCGAATTCTGGCCATTTTGGGTTCCAATCCCCTAATCGCTATCCCAGCTTGAATTGTTTTTGGTTTTCTTTAGTAATGTCCAGCTTGACATTACTGTGAATTCCAACAATAACCCACCAAGTCGGGCATGCCATCTTAAAATTACTGACGTTCCTAATTCATATACGGTATAAACCAAATAACCGTGAAAAGGGTTTCGAATACCATGTTGTTTGCATTGGCTTATGTGTTGTTGCAAAATATGATGGTAATTTTTAAAATTGTATTTTTCTTTAGAAGAGGAGGAGGAAGAGGAAATCCAAAGAGACGGCAGCGAAGATGAGAATGATGAACAAAACGACGACGCCGACATGACTTCATCCGTTGGCAACGCCATGTCCAATCTGACCCTTCGGAACAATTTGGAGCGATTTGCTGAAAGCGAAAACATTTTCAATCGGTGAGACTTTCTTAAACAAAATAACGCATTCAAGATTAAATTGTGCTCAGCTCGTTACACGTTCAAATGATCTAGTTTCGATTGAAAACTTCCAATTTCTAATTACATTTTTGCAAATGTGTAACCACATATTTCCAAAACTTGAATTCCAATTTCTAAAGCTTGATACATTAGACTAACTAGGTTTACATAAAGTCAATGTGTTGCTGTTTGCAGGTACTATAACCGTATTTGAATTGTCATAATTGCGTATTCGCCATTTTGCAAACGTACGAGCTGATGCCATAATCTTAATTAGGGCTAGTATTTAATTAGACGATGAGTTTGCAAGATTTCTGAAGATGTAATGTGCTTAAAGAAACTATTTTTAAAAAACAAATTTTTGGTCACGTTTGCACAAAACGTTTTAGAGAGAAACAGGGTGCCATAAATGCATAAGATCAAAAATGTGTTGGAATCCGTTGCTCAAATCGTACAACCGAAACTTTGTTTAGACGAGTTATATAAAAATTGTCTCCCAGGTGTTGTATTCTGCTTCAAAAATATCATCGGGGTACTCGAACAGAAGACTTACGAATCGTACTTTGGCAGTCGTGAAGTCACGTGTGAAAAATCAACTGATTAGTTTATAAAATTCTTTCAAGGTTATCACGGTTTTTAAACCAATTTATGCGCCATTCCTTTTGCACACTTTGACTCAGTTGCCAAAGAACTATTCGTAAAGCTTATGAGTACCCCTATTGTATCGATTTTTTTTTGTTGCGAAAATAAGTTGCGTAAGTATGTACATAATACTATGCTTTCCCACACAATAAACATACGTTCTAATGAGATAAAAGGCAGGGCAGATGTGGGTCGGATAACTGCTCAGTTCGGGTTCGTAATACCGCGGGAGCAAATTAAAATGGTTTAAATTTGAAGTCATTTATTTTAATTTTCATTAGTACTTTCAAGGTTTTTGGGCCTTGGAAGGTTTTAAGGTCGTGCGTTACCCACTCGAATGGTACGGTGGTACCATCCGAAAAAATGCAAAATGGGATATTTAATGATGGCGAAACTCGGACGGGAGCTTTACGAATCGTACTTTTAAAAGTCGCCAAGTAACGTGTGCATTAATTGGTTTAAAAAGAACGATAACCTCGAGTGAGTTAAACCAATGAGCGTGTCGGTTTTGCACGCGCGACTTCACGACTGCCAAAGTGCGGTTGGTAAAGCGTCTGTGTCCGAGTACACCTAAAAAATTGCGACGTTGTATTCCGATTTTTTAGTTTGATCGTTGCAATTTTTTTGCATTTGCATCGTCTCTGTATTTAGACAGATGGCGTTTTTGATGATACGGCCTCTGGGTTGAGACCGCTCGAATTATGCCGAAAACAATTGTGGCTCATTTTCGATAACTCAGTTTTCAGAGAAGTCAGGGAAATTTTCCCAAATTAAAGCAAAATGCTCTCCTCGCACTCAGTCTGTTAGCAGTTTCATCCCCAATCCTCTTGAGCTAGACTCGTAACAAAATCTAGTGTTTTTCCAAGCTTCTCATTGCAATTGTTATTTTATTTTTCATTTTGACAAAAAAAAAATTGATACGCATTAACGAGTAAGTTTTGGTCAGGGAATTTAGGATTTTAGTCTGTGAAAAGTCAGGGAAATTGAAAAGGAAAATGTTGTGGCCACCCTGGTTTTGCGTAGTTTGGCTCTCCGGCCAGTACTGCGAAGAGTATTTGCGGGGGACCCTGTACAGTTCGGCCATTACGGTATCGCGCAAAACCCCCTCGTTTGTTTCCTTTTTCCTGTTTCTCCCGAACCGCTCGAAATGGAACGCGCCATTTCCCCCCTGCTTTTAGCGTTTTATCCCCCTCTTTTGGGTATTGCACGTTTCCGTTGACATCGTTTACGTACTTGGGGGGTTCACGTGCATGCGGTATAGTACTATTGGCGCGCAATGGCGCCTCCGCATTGGTCGATCCGCTGTCAATCAAAATGTGGCGCCTCACTCGCTATTGGACGATGGCCCGCACCCACTTCATTTTCATTCATGGGAGGAGGGGCCTGTCGGGGCTCGCGGAAAATGACGCGAGCGCCCGCTAGCGTTTCAACTCTGCCCCCCTGGCGCCATTTTGAAAAAAAAATAGTGAGGGGGAGGGTGGGACTGGCCGATGGGTGCGGGTGGCTGGGAAATAGGCCAGGGAAGAGTCAAACAAGGTGAAGGAAAACATGACATGACGCAGGAAGTGGGGGTGGAGGGAGGATGTCGGACCGAATTTTGGCAAAGGGCCAGTCGAAAGATGTTGACCTTTGGCCCCTTCTTCTGTCTCGTCCGACCGCAGACGTTCTGTTGCCAAATCCTCTCCGTACGGTGCCTCCTGTTCCTAGCTGCGGACGATGCGAGGCAGCACTTTCTGGGGTTACGGAAGTGACGTTGATGCGCGGGTTTTTTGAAAAATTAGATGTTTGATGGCACGCCAGTGGACGGGCTCGATTATCCGGAGATTGATTAAACCGGGAGCGCTCACTAAACTCGTATACTGTTGAGATGAGTTTTAGTCAGAAAACGTTTCGATGTGTAGCACTAAATTATTTCAGATTACAGTAGAACCTCTTTTATATGAACTAATTGGGACCAGAGGGGGTTCGTATAATCGAAAGTTCATATATCGAAAAGTACGAATGTGTTATCATACAAGTCTACAAAAAACATCACGGTTCATTCATGCCATAGGTTGGTTTTTGTAAACAAGATGAAGTTTTGCGTTTTTGAATTAATTTTTAATTAATTTTCCCAAAGTTGAGGCCTGCGCCAGCAAAAAAAAAAAACCGCACCGTCTGGTCGTCAGGAGTCACGTGCTGATGAGTTCATATAATAGAGGTTCATCTAAACGAGGTTCTACTGTATATAACTTAAATAATTCAGATTATTATGAAACATGTTTTTCTGATGAAATTCAAAATTTTTCGCCCAGAAATTCTCCCCCTTCTTCCTCCAACAGCTTTGAGAACCACAGTCCTGTATTTTTTTTGTGGTGGGGGGAATCACATTTCTTTCCAGAAATACCGTTAATTTCTTTCCAGAAATACCGTTAATTTCCTGCAACTTTATCCAACATGATAATCATGGTTGCTCACTGACTGTACGGTATAGTTTGATATTTGTTTGAAGATCTCGTTTTCTGTAGTGTCGGAGTTTTGCGAATGAATGCGATGGTGGCGCATTGTTTTTTTTGTTCACTACACAGATGGCGTATTAGTGCACGGAGAGAAGAACTGGGTCGGAGCAGGGGTGGGGTAGCAATCCAGTGGGATTAGGAAACTGCAAATTTTTGCCTCACGAGGGGTAGGGATGATGGGAGAGGAAGGGGGAGAAAAAAAATTGTTCGCAACTCGGGAATACTACAGCGGGAAACGGCGTCCTCACCGTGGGGGCAGCTTAGCCTCACCCCACGGGCAGGGGTGTTCTCCACCGAGGAATGTAGCCTCACCCCAGGGGTTTACTGGGAATGTCGTTTCTCGTGGGTCGACCCTGTCGATGATCGTTCGTGTGAAACAAAGCAGGGGGACGGGAGATGGGTACGAGCCCTAGGGTGCGACCGACACATGATAATGGTGCAGTTTGGGAAAATGTTGCGCTTTTCCAACATCCCCCATTTTTTTTCCATTTTTCAGTTTCCAAAAAATCACTACGAATTCTGACCTCTTGAATAAATCTTGACGATTAATGTAGATTTTTTTTTTGGATGGGATGGAATTCGCTGACTAAATTAAATCGAAAAATTCTGTTCATCATTCAGCCCGTTTTAGTATCTGTAGGTCTTGGTTGGATCAATCGTAATGTATTAATAATTCTGTAAAAATCATTGTGCCAAAGAAAATAAAATTGTAGTAAAATAACTTATGATGTGTACGGAATAGGTTATGTTTCTACAATTTGTGGGGGGAGGGGGCGACGTAGATGTAGTTCTCACTTTGGGGGGACTTGCACCGGACTTGATACGTTTTCGAAGATCAGTCAACATTGTTTTCTTAAGAAAATAAAAAACTGATAATATTTTTGGCAGCGACATATTTTATCAATAACTAGGAAACACACTTTCAAGTGCTTACAGTAGATAGAAATACATACCACGTTCTCCCCGCTATTCGCAGCAGAACAGCCACGTGCACTCCAATAAAAAGGTCGTAGTTTTGAGAGATTGCAGATAAGAATTCTTGATTTAAGAGAGAAAAAAAATCAGTGAATGAATGAATGAATGAACTGGAGGAAAGTTTCAACTTTCGCCTTTCCTTAGCTATTGTCGTGCACCATTTCAAATACAGTTTTGTATCAATCCTGTATCATCCAGTTGATACACGTTGAAAAATGATACGCACGTTTCTGAGAGATTTTTTATTTTTTTTAAGGACATTTTTAATTGGTTTTGATAATCTCTCTTAATCGCGGAGCTCAAGCAGTGTTGGTCACCTTATCGGTAGAACCGGAAATTAAAGTACTTTCTAAGGAAACCGATTGCTTGGCTCACGATTCAGGGTGTTAAGCACTCAGCCAAATTTCTGGGTAATTTCTTAGTTTTTTGAAAGATTTAGAATGGGATTGGGAAGCCTGGGCCAACTTCTCAATCTGGGAAGTGTTATCTAATCGTGATAGATTGGCCAGTAATAAAGAAATAGATTTGTCATAGTAAGCCAGCATCGCTTCATGAAAGGTTGTTGACACTCTCCATAGATGCAATTGCACTGTATGCTTTGTACAGGGTGACTGTAAACTGTTGTGACCCACATTCACTTGTGAAAGCAGGAACTCTTGTAAATTGGGGATTCAACGCAGTGTTTGTTGATGTAAATATATATTATTCATAAATGGAGACTTGAGCATGCTGCTTTAATGCTTTAAAATGTTCTGTGGTCAGTATTTAGATTTTCAATTTTTACTTATTACTTTTTATTCTTAACGTGTAAGTTGTTTAATGCGTTTAATGTGTGTGCATCATAATGATTGGTGGAGAGAAACAATAAATTATGGATTCTCGAATAAACCCCATTCTCGTTGGCTATTGTATCACGCATTTTGAATGATTATTTTCAAATGTGATGCCATTTAAACTAAACGTAACAGTGGTTTTTCAATTTTTTTTTCTTTTAAGGCAAATGGTTGCCAGGAGTTTGTTGGACACATTGCGCTCAGTTGCGCACGTAGAGGATGATGTTGCCACCGTACTTTCCATTCTGCTGCGCCTGTCAGATGATATAGGTTCAAAACATTCTTTTTTAGATTCCATTGGGCGACTCTGACCTGATTATAAATTGATTCGTATTGATTCACACCATCTAGAACCCAGCGTTAGAGCCGAGCTGGTAGAGCAAGTCCCTCACATTGCTGCCTTCTGTCATGGTCATGATGGAAAAGGATTGGAGGAAGTTTTGCTTCGCTACATCTTGCCTTTGGTCGTTAAGTATTTGTCCGACCCCAACAATCAAGTGCGCAAAACGAGCCAAGAAGCCCTCGTGTCGCTGATGGAACAGAAACTGCTGGGATCTGGTAAGCGAGAAAAAATTGGTAAATTGCGTGGATCCCACTTAAATTGGAAATACCCTTAAAAGTTCTTGAATTCTAATCGCTTTCTTTTCAACAAAAGCGAAATGTTTTCTACAGTTTTAACTTTTCCCTTTCACAGATTCTGTTGCATAATGTTAAACATGACCTAAGCTATCAAGTCAATAGCCTTGAAAACCCTGTAATTGACAAAGACTTAATTTTCTATGTGCTCATCACTCGATAAATAACATTTAAAATATCCTTTTTTTAGTTTTTCTCCAATGTCAAGTCTATAACATTTTCGTTTCAATACAAATTAAACTTGTGCATTTTCCAGTAAACTGATGTAGAAATGTTAATTTTTCTAATGCTTAGTTATGGATTATGAGTACGCGTGAATTGGTTTGCCCTTACGCTGCTGTATTTAAATGAGTAGTAATGTTTTCCATTTGATTTAGGTTTTCAATTTTACTAACCTTTAATTAGTGTCTGTGCAAAACAAGAAATGAAAATTTTGCAATTTTAGTGGGAACGATGTAATGATTATCAAATATCCCTTTTCATTTTTCTAATTGCTAATTTTTATCATTCTTAAAATAATGAAGAGGAATTCAAAGGGCACGTATGCCCCATTGTTCTACAATTGTCTCATATGGATAGCTTGGACCACTTCCGCACTGAATCTGTAACGGTGAGTTTATGCACCCTGTATATTTTATTCCAAGGCTATCGATATAGGTGCTGATAAAAGAAATCTCGAGTGCTATCAAAACATATGAAGGTCAATTGAAGTTTTGCCAATAATAGTACATGTACTGTATGTATTTTCTTTCTTCCGTTTGTTATTTCATTACTTTGTGTTCCTGGCGATTCGACACGTGTTATCCAATTTCCCTCTTTTCCATGAAAGACATGGGTAGTGAGATGTGGCAGAGTTGAAAGCCATCTCACTATCTTGTCTTTCATGGAAAGTTATGAAAATCCTTCAAAATGTCGCTCTTGTCCTGCCCCTAACCTCACCCGATGTTCTTATTGCTGCTGCTGTTGCTGCTGTCTTTCCTCCGAGTGAAGGCATTGAGATGGTGTATCATCGAAGTTTTGTTGGAATTGAAGTTATGCAAGTTTTTGGCATCAAAACTGGTTTGTCATAGCATTGGGTTGGAGCTGACTGTCTATCACAGCCAGCTTTGATGAGCAAAACCTTGCAAGAGACATCGTGTTTACAAAGATTGCAATTCCACGCATCGTTTATCCTCGCTTGATCTGCAACAATGTCACCTGTCTTCAATTATGGCTAGGTCTAGTCGTCAAAGTGGTTGTGAGATGTAGACAAATATCGGCAGTTCAACTCATATCACAGCCTTTTTGATGAGCCGGATATATGCCGAAATCAGCTTGTGATCAACCATTGGAGATGAGAATTTCCAAGCATCTTGCTAGGGGTAGAATAAGAAGCTGACCCTGTCGTCCTGATGGCTGTGGTTTGGGATTTTCAGCATCATATCACAGCCATCTTGACGAGCTGGGATGCTTTCACTATCTTCATTACTATGAGTCTGAAATCTCTCAAAGAATTAAGGTCATGAGCATGTTTTACTAGGATACTAACGAATGTATTTTCTTAAAATTACTGGACATTGCATTAGCTTTACAGTGATTTTTACTGCATTATTCATGTACCCTGGATTGAATACGTTTGTCAAAGTGCACTTTCTACTCGTGCATAACAGCATATTGACAACAAAGTGGTGACACTCGGTAATACTGTGCTTTATCTGAAATATTTGATGTTTTTGTAAGTAGATGTTTCTAATTGCCACCTTGCGACAGGAATGTGCTATGAAGCTCCATCGTCAAAGTCCATCTCTCGAAGTGGCTGTAATATGTTGGTTTGCCTCGTTCTTTCATATCACAGCCAGCTTTGATGAGTTGGAAGGTGATTTTGATCAGCCAAGATTCAGCACCATCACACAATTTTTTGCTAAACTTTGCTAAAATATGCGTTATGTCCTTTTTTGATCTTCACAGGACTCCAGTAAAAAGTGGGATATGCTGACGGTCATCAAAGTGGTTTGGATATGTCGCATAAAAATTCAAATTCATATCACAGCCAGCTTTGATGAGCGCCACGCAATCTTAATGCGACAATGATGGGCATGTTGTTGGAATCATCAGGAGAAGGTTCGCGAAAAAAGTTACTTTGCAGGACCTTTGTTGGTTATAAAAGATGAGATTGTATTGTTTAATCAGTTTTGTCTAATTAAAATTATATTTTTCAAAAAAAAAAAAATTAGAATAATTTGAATTAACAAGCTTCAATCATTATAATTGAAGTTGTCACTGCACAAAATACAGTTTTGGGCATCATTAAAGGTGACCTGCATTTTATTTTATTTGCTATATAGTAATTACTAATTGAACATTTCTGGCTAACTTGCAGTTGATGAGTCGTATGGCCGGTCTCCTGGGCAAGGATTTGGCCCAAGCATTATTCCTAGAACAGTTTGTACTACTATGTTCTGATGGCTTATTCCAAGTGAGAAAAGTAAGTATTTATGTTTCTGCTCATTTACGGATTGTTCGTAAAATATCGCAAGTGGTGGGCTTGAAATTTCAAATAATTTAGGCATAATTTTGGCCTAAGAAATTCCGAAAGCATATAATCCCTATTTGCCTAAACCACTACTAAATTTGGTCAACTTTTCTTCCAATTAATGTTTTGATGTAAATCAATGGCTTTCAATGCTCTTTCTGTGATAAAAGATTTCTCATCATCAGATTTACGTTATGCTTTTTTCAGTTATTTAACATGTATTATCAACTTGACAATATAATTTTTTTTTATCATATTTCAAGGTTTGTGCAATTCACTTTGGTGACATGTGCTCTGTTATGGGTGGAGAAGTTACTGAAACATTTCTGGTGAGTCTTGCTTAATTTGCACTTTCTACTTATAGAAACTGCACAAACTTATTTTGTATTCATGGTGTTCATTTTTATGATTTTAGCTATCCAACTTTGTATTACTTTGCAATGATGGTATGTGGGGCGTGCGCAAGGCTTGTGCTGATGTTTTTGTGGCAGTGTCTTGTGTTTGTTCACTCCACGTTAGACGGCAACAGTTGGCCCATTTGTTTGGGGGGCTTTTATCCGATCAGTCTCGGTGGGTTCGCATGGCCGCCTTCCAGTCTCTCGGGCCATTTATTTCTACTTTTGCAGATCCTGCTACACAGAACCTTTGCTACGATCAGGATGGTAATGTCTGTGTAGCTCAACAGTCGTAAGTTACTGTTTGATCTTAATTGTTTATAAAAAAAATAGGAATTGCTAAATTTTTTTGCTGTATTAATGTATTTTTTATACAAAGGGATATACAAGTGTATGTATGTTAATAACTTAGCCAGATATTGTCCATCCAAATCCAAAAAAAAAACACCAGTTTGTTTATGGTATTTCTTCAATCTTTGTTTGTTACTATTTGGAGCTGGCTTCTAGATTTTTTTGTACGGGCGGTATTCATGTTACTGGAAAATGTTGTATCCATACAAACAAATACAGTAAAACCTCTATTATATGAACTCATCAGCACGTGACATTTCATACGTTTCCATTTCTAGATTTTATGAACTACTTCCGGTCCCAATTAGATCATAAAGTCGAGGTTTTACTGTATATGAGGCCAAATTGTAGTTGGAATCGTCTATGTGCAATTGACCTTATGCAGATTTACGTCACAATGGCGCTTTAAACTGAGTTTTTTTTTTTTAAATGTTTCAGTGAGGAAGAAGAAGTGGTCCAAATTGAAACCAAAGCATCATTAAATTTAATGGCTGAAAATATGGAAAGCTCGAAAGAGGTTCCTTCCAGTGAACCAGGAGACAGTGGCTTTGTCAGCCGGGAAACTAGTAATGCATGTTCGCCAGCAGAAGATGATACCGAAGAAGAGAACAGTGTTGACATTCAAAACGAGAGCAAAGAACAGTTTACAGCCAGTGAATTGGAAATTGCAGAGGAAATGCAGAGGTTACAAGTGGCTCACTGTGATACATTCAATAATTTTCAGTATTGGAGAGACCCTATTCCAGACATTGAATTAGAAAGTGACATAGTGGAAAGCCGTTGTAGAAGTCGTGATGCTGATAAGGGGAAAAGGCGAGCATTTAGCTCTGCACAACTAGATTCTTTGGTGGACTATACTGAGCCAGAATCTGTGTCCCAACCAATGACAGTGGTGCAGCTTCGTGGGGAAAATAGTGTGAGACATGTCAGGCTTGCGTTCAGTGATGTACAGGAGGAGCTATCTTCCTCGATGTCCATTAAGGACATTGAACCAGGAGTTCTCTCTAGATATCGTCCTTTTCTACACATGGAAAGCCTATGCCAAGATGAGCCCCAAGATATTGTTCCGCACGATCTGCTTTGTCAGTATGTTAAAATGACAGATCCATCCCATGTGCAGAGCATGGACAGCGAAATTGTCCGTTTTTGTGCACATAGTTTGCCAGCAGTGACGCTAACGCTTGGGCGCAAGCATTGGCCTCTTTTAAGGACTCTGTACGAATGTCTTGCTGCTGATATGCAGGTAAATCATGTTATTTTGTTTTTTTTCTAAATCAGGATTCTTTTATTACAAATCAAATGCAAAGACATGTGCAATTTGAAATATTTATTAATTTGTGGTTGTATAAATTCAATTTCTGAAATCAATAATGCCAATGTCTTCAACTAGAAAAGTATAATGATAAATTAGCATCAAGCAAGTAGATAGTTTTCTTTATGATTTGTGTGCAGTTACTTTAATAAATTTGCCAAATTTTGCATGATGAGAATTATTTCATTTGTATGCATCTTATTCTAGACCTCACGATGTTATTGTTTTTCAGTGGAAGGTACGTCGCACTCTAGCCTTTTCCATTCACGAGTTGGCTGCCATATTGGGCAGGGATTTAGCTGCATCGGACCTGGTGCCGGTTTTCAACAGTTTTATTCGGGATTTGGACGAAGTTAGAGTAGGCATCTTAAGGCACCTCGCCAGATTTTTATCGGTATGTTTTAATACAAATCTTTTATTTATACATATTGTAAACAAAATGGTGCGTATGTAAATGTTTACTGAAAATAAGCTAGTTATACAGTGTATACAGTAGTATACAGTGGCTTTCATGTAATCTTGCTTCTAGCTTCTACCTTTCGACTACTCATTTCACGTTTTTGGCTGTGTTATTCGTGTGACATTTTATACTAAAATTAATTTATTTAAACTTCATTTGAACTTTTTAGCTTCTGCCAGCTATGGAGCGCAATTCCTATCTTCCCAAAGTGCAGGAGTTTTTGGAGCCTGAAAATGATCGAAACTGGCGTTTTCGTTTGGAATTGGCAGAGCAGTTGTCACTTTTGGCCAACCTGTTTTCTTGGGGAGACGTTGCCACCCACTTAGTTCCCGTAGCCATCCGCCTCTTGCAAGACCGTGTGGCAGAGGTACGAGCAACGGCTGCTGATGCCTTGTCAAGACTCATTTCTTGTTTGATGAAGCAGGAGAAAGATGTTGTTGCTGAAGGACAACAGTTCCTTGTCCCTCTGGCTAAAGACTTGGTGGCCACTTTTGCTCAACATTCAAAATGGCATAGGAGGCAGACGTTTGCAAATGTCTGTCTGCAACTGAAGTGCTGTTTTCCTGAAGATCTCTTTTGTGAGCACCTTTTACCCGCTCTTTTGGAACTATGTGGTGATTCAGTGGCCAATGTGCGACTGGCTGTTGCAAAGGCACTTTATGATTTCTTGCCAGTAACATCATCTATGCATTTCTCCTACAATGAAATGGCGGAGCATGGCTCTAAGTTTTCTTGTGTTGAAACGCCTTGTCATGGTAAGCAGCATTTTTATTGTTATTATTATTATTATTCGTTCAGTTGTGGCCGACTCAATTGGTGGCATTATAATAATCTTATTATGGGTTGTATTACTCAGACTTGTAAATTGGTAAAATGTCTAAGCATTGTACCATGAAAGTGGCATAAAGTTTGTGACTTAACAGTGAATTGGCTTGGTCAAGGTCCGCATGTTTGATACTCTGGTTATTGGTGAGTGACCTTGGAAACCACTATTGCACTTTCGTGGTCAGTTTAATTTTACTTAAACACTATAACCCTGTTCAGGATTTCTAAACCAATTACCAGGTAGTTTGATATCAGATTATCTCGAACCTTCCTAAAATGTCGTTTCAATACAAATCAAGATACTAGAAGTGTGACTCCTATACAATAGCTAATGATCTCCCATATTTTGTCTAGCATAAGACAAAAATAACTGATAATCTTAAGTTTGTTTTTTAGATGTGGATGAAAGCTGTGAAAGGGCTTCAATGTCTAGGGCCCTGGCGCGTTTGCGGAACGACAAGGATAGAGATGTGCGGGAAGCAGCTGGAGTACCTACAATATCACATTCTTTAGTAATTTCACCTCCTGCATATTCAAGCGCTTCTGACAGGGAGGTCGAGATTGAAGTTGAAGATGAGGGAATAGATTATGGTGAACCCAGTGAGGAGCCACCAGTCTAGTCGCTGCAGTTTCGGTGCGAATGTAACAAGACTAATGAAGTGAGATTTTTTAGTGTTTCAAATTTATAAAACAACTTTTGACTGTGATATCTTGGACTGTACATTTTAATAAGAGGATATTTTAAGACCAGACTCTTGATTAGTTTTAATTTGTTGGGATTCTGCTCAAACGAACAGCACAGCAAATTAATGTCATTGATACTGGACAGACTTTTAGACTGTGAATGTTGTACGTGATAGTTGTGATGGTTTCTTGTTTTGTTTTTATTTGCTGAATTGGGTGCGCTTGTGAAAACTCGTGGTAATGGGATGATGTTAGTAGATAACTCCTTTAATGAAATCTGCCGTTAACATGAAATACTGAGCAATTGAGTATACGAACAGTTTGGTTTGAGTAATGTTTGGATTCCTTGGAGAAACGTTCTATCAGATCGATTTTGTAACACAATCCTAGACTTAATATTGATGCTAGAAATGTATTTTTTAAAATTTGCAATGGAGAATAAAAGAAAGCTGTTTTGTTCATAAATTTTAAACTTTCACTCTGTGGGATTATCTTTTGAGCTGTGCGCATTTTGGGCTTGCAGTGTAATTCACATAGTGAGAACTCGGGAAATTAACAAACACAAACGGTCCCTTTAATTTCCCTTAAAAGTTCCACAAAAATATATTTCAGGCACCAATATCAAGTTTAGAAATGAGTTTGAAAGATTGCCAGAAATGGAGGTGGAATACCCTCTTAAAATTTTATGTGATAATGCACATGAAACCCATTTTCTAACGGATCAGTGTATTGTTTGTGTACATGTGAGTTATTTGAATTATAAAAGCGCCATCCTTCTGAGAGAATGGAATTTCAATCAAGCGTGACTGGCTGAATGTACAAATCCATTGGTAAGTTAATGTGACACTAAAAAATTCATTAGATGTCCTACTTCATTGAAATTTTAAAGATAGGCTAAATGCGCCTGTTTGTTAAGTAAAGTCGTAAAGAATCGAAGTAGTGTTGAATACCCAACGATTTGAAGAAGGAGTCGGAATGTGTGCAGCCCGCTCCTGACACATAAACAAATGGATGCAATGCTTTTGGGTGATTTCTGCCAACTTAGTGAATTAAGTGAAGGTGGCTGAGTGGTTTGCATTCTTGCCTCGCATTCGGTAGACACGAGTTCGATTCCAGTGTCGGGTATCCTTACGGTTGTGGTTTTTCGTGGTTTCCCAAAATCCCTCCAGGCGAATGCTGGGATAGTTTGTATTAAATCGGCCATGGCAGTTTTCCTTTCCCATCTCATCTTCCTCGATAAGGTCCCAAATACGTGAAATATAACATCATTGTGATGTTGGGGTCCATCATGACCAGACTACCAGCTTAGTCTTGACTTAATTTGCAAAATGTTCCCCCCTGCCAAATGGTACTATGTACTGACTGTAAGGTAAAGAATTGAAGTCGTGTGGAAATGTAAGTTATAAACAGGCATCCAGTTGAACTTACATGCTCAATTTAGAAATCCTTCAGGACATCAGTTGGTGGCCGGATATGCTAAATTTTGCGATAAACATTGAAACTGGTGCCCTCAGCAGTCTTTGAGTAAATGAAGCCCTTCATTCTATGATGTAGAGACTGGGATATCAATGTTTATTACATCAACTGCTTTCTCTGGCACGTCGCTTGTAAATACATGTAAAACAAGTTTGTAACTAAACTGATCGAGTTTTTTTTTCCCAAAAGGATCTTGGAGGTTTTAATCCAAAGTAATTGATTTTGAAATGTTCATTTGAGCAGATGTTAGCAACCTAGTACAAACGCCAACCAACATGCTAAACCAAAATTTTGCAACATATTTTTTGCTCAAGTGTTGCAAACGTTAGCATGCGAACAAACTTCAAATGATGAAATTGGTGATGACGATGATTTCAACTAAGTCCAGATCTCTCACTTGGATGTTAGATTCTCTCCATCCTTGTCCACGAGGACTTAAATCTTTTGTTTCCTTGCTCCCTTGATTATAATTTGCAAAAGCTTTTAAAATATTTAATTTGTAAAATCTGGCGAGTGGACTACGTGTGAAAAAATTATCTGTGGATAAATTGGAATTGTCATGTTGGTTGAATTTCTACTGTATATAGTGCTAGCGGTATGTCATGAATGTTCACTGGTACTTGAGTCTAATGGAAAATGAAGCAATTTTTTATAATTTTAAATTTTGTAATCATTGAATTATCCAATTTCAACCTTATGATTAACTTTGCAGAATTTCGAAGTTTTCTTTCTAAGCTCCAAAAATGTGAATCATTGAGTTTATATTATAGTCCAGGACGCTGCTATAGCGATTTTATGTAGTGTATTTTTTCCCCAAAAAATCGGAAGCCGTATATGATAAAATGTCAGTAGCTTGTTATTGGATACTTGTTGCGATTTATGCATTTTACTGTTTTAAATATTACTTTTGTATACTTTTATTAGATTTTGGGTGTAGTATTGCAAATTCAAAAACCGCCCAAACTGAGTCTGTTGACCCTGATTTTTTTAAATCATTAAACTTGCACCCAAGCCTAAATCAGCATGTTTACTAGATAAAACCTGTAAGCCATCCAAGGACGCTCATCTCTTATTGTGATTTGTTACTTACGTTGGTGCCTGTAAATTAAAGTTGAATCATGCGATTTTGTTAAAAAAAAGGATTTGTATATTTTTCTATTTCATCAACAAGGACGTAAACCACCATCTAGATTAATTCAGAATTATGCCTGAATGGATAAAACGTAGAAATAGTATTAGTTTACATTAGAAATTTTGTTTTCCTATATTATTATTTATAACTGAAATATCATCCGATGCTTCTCCATTGCAGCATCTATCTGTAATTACTGCTGTTAACTCGTTTCAGTGCACGTGCTTGAATCCGTCTCTGCATACAAATTTCACACACACTATTCTGTGGTAACTGGGTTATTTTATCATATAACAAAAAAAAAATCAGACCAAAAATTGCACTCAAAAAGAGCAAATAAAAAACAAGCAACAACACGAGTGATGCATTTGGAAGTAGAGGGTGAAAAGGCTCGAAATGAAAATCAGAAGAAAAGTATGGCACACGCGCGTGCACACTTGTTTTGTTGACCAACTACACTTGCACACCCATCAGGCAAACCTTTACTTGAGCAACAAAAGTGAAAACTTCCAACTGGCACATGAAAGTGAGAAATAGTATTAAAATTTGATAGCATTTAAAGATGAAAAATGCTTGCAGCGTTGGCATTTTCTTTTCTTTTTTGTAAGGAAAGATATGAGGAAAACTAGCGGGACTTGCGAGGCAAGGATTTCTGCTTAGCCTCCCTTCTCGGACAAATCCACTTCCTTGCCGAAGTAGTCGGCATTGCCGTAATGTGCTGGGGGTGGCAGGACGTCTGAGAGAGCGAGACCTTCTTCCACCAAAACCAGGGTAAGTATTGACGTACTGTCAGCTAATCCCAAAATGACGGCTTCACCATTGGAGGTTAGCTCACAGCATGTGATGGGAGAATCGCCCATGAACGAAGCCAAGCAGATACCTGAAAATTAAAAAGTTGGTTCTTGAAATTGCAAATGTAATGTATATAATTTGTTTGATTTTTACTATGTCTAAATGCGAGTCCCCATTTCGCTTTTTAATAGTGGTTCTATTCTGCACAAGAAGGTAAACAAATGCAGGATGTGACATTACCCCCATAAGGGGTTTTAAGCTCTCAGCTACAGGAGCTGCCAATTAATGAATTCTGCACAATCCTGTTAGCGTTTGGGATTGTCTGTGTTTTATATAGCCCAAAAGTTGGAATGACCAACTTAAAAAATAAACTAGTGAAATATTTTTGCACCACATTGAAGCCAACATGCAGAAGTGCGATTTCTAACAATCACCCATTGATAAAAAAAACTGCACTTCCTATTGTTTTTTTGTTGTTGTTGACAAAAATACATTTTAATGTGGCTGACGATGGTTTTAATTTGTAAGATAAGATTGGTGCATGTTATGATATTTTTCTTCTTACCTCTGCTCAGGTCCCAAAGGCGAATCGCAGGATCGCGTTGCTTTGGAAGATCGGTCGTCAAACACCTGTGTCCATTATTGTCCAACCTGATTAGCGTGACTGGTGCAGTATGTCCTTGAAGGGTGTGCCTAAAATTAGCGAAAGTTGTGTAATTTTAAAAGTCAAATAAACCTAGGTAAGATATGTTTTCTTATGACATTTTACAACAAAAAAAACTTGCCTGCATGCACCAGTGGCCAGATCCCATACTAAAATGGATGTGTCCACCAGCCCAGTTATCACACAACCTCTTTCTGAAGATATGGCTACGCTGCATGTGCTAACGTCTGGTTTCCATTTCTTAAAAAGGGTACCGTTTTGTAAATCGTACACAATGATGAAATTCGGGCTGGGATCGCTCACTTCCTGTTGAGATAAACGATGTAACATTTTAAACCTTGTGAAGACGTTATTTAAACTTGTTAAACATTGTGGTTCGAACTATTGCACAAACTACGGGAAAATTTAACACAAGGCGCACCATGTTTATATGCCTTGTTTATTTTGACTTTGTCTAATTATATAACATAATCTGAGGTTGTTTGGTACATACCTGGCAAACACAGACAACATAGTGCCCATCACTGGTGATGGCCGACAAACTCGTTACGAAATCGTGATGGGGAATTCTCAGATCGTAGAGTAACTTGCGGTTGCTAAGATCCCACACTAGAAGAGGGAAAGGTTTCTGGGTCTCGTCACCGCACACGCAAATGCGCCCATTAGCACTGACCAGCAGGCTATTGAGGAACCTGTCCTCGCCCACTTTAAATGTGGCGACGCAATCGCCTGTGCTCAGGTTCATCATGTTCACGTACATCCGGTTGCGAGAGAGGGACACTACGTGGTCAGGGTTGTGCAGGTCATAGTAGGCCATCTTCTGATTCATCACGCCTTTTAGTTTCACCAGGAAACTGCCTTCGTTTAGGTCGTAGATGCACAATTCCCGATTGCACAGGATGACCACCTTGTGCTCGTCGATGAACTTTACATCTCTGGGCTGGACAATGCCACGGAAGCGCCGTTCCTCCTCTTGCGTGTAGATGTTCCACACGACCACTTCATTCTGTGCTGGACTCAGAGAAACAACGAAGGAGGGCTCATCTTTGATGCGATGAATACTAGTGAACGCGATCTTCTGGGGTACCTCCGGAGATACGGGAGAGGCAAGGGTCGGCGAGGTCAAGTGGCTATCTGGTTTAGGACACAGGAGGCTCGGAGTAGGCAAGCACGAAGTACTCAAGTCCAGAAGCTGTGAAAGATGAGTGAAACTACATTCCGGAGTAGGTGAAGGCATCGACAAACGGGCATGCACTTGAGAGAAGAACTGGCGACCATCGTAAGTAAGGGTGGTCAGTGAAGCCTGCAAGAATTTCACCAGCTCATCAATTTCTGGTTGGTCTTTAGGTGGCACCTCAGCTTCTGCAATGTCCTCCAAGAGCTCGTCAACGAGAGACCCACAGACTTTGGAGAACACCCAGTTCCAGTCAAAGACAAACTGATCTAATGGTACGTTGCTCAACCGTGGCAATTCCTCCAGTTTCCTGCGATTAAAGCGTGAGCCAAACTGCATTTCACGGGACTCAAAAAACTCTTTCAATGAGGTGCGTAGAACAGCTCTTTGTTCGTCATTGCCCAAATATCGTTTCTGAAGATAAGCACTGAATGCGTGACAAGGAATCCGCAATAAATTTCGGTCCCCCACCACAGTTGCACGCAAGTAAGCTGGCGACAAGCGATGACAGAGTCGATGAATGAACAAGGTCATTTTTTGATTCCAAAGAGATTCTTCATACGAGCCCTTCTTCAGGGACAATGAACGTAGCATGAGATTCGAGAGTTCGGCACTAGACAAGCCGTGCTTTGAGAGAAGAATGTAAGCGAAAGTAGAGGACAAAAGAGAAGGATCCAGCTCCTCTTCCAAGCTCTCCAGGAGAACCTCTGCTTGGCTTTCTAAGCTATCTCGCAAGGATAGCGCCTCGGATGGATGAGATGAGGTGATCCGAAAAGCGCAATGGGTGACCAGAGATACATACATGGGATTAGGAAGATTGGTCACTGCTGCTTCTACAGTAAAAAGAGAGAATCGCCTTTAATGCAGGATCTATTTGTAGATAGCTTGAGTAAACCTTAAACTTGTATATACTTACCCCATGTTTGTTTTTGTTCTTGCATGAGTTGTCTTCCTTTCGCCAAAAGTTGCGATTGGAGGAGACTGAATGCACTGCACTCACTCAGCGGCGGAACAGCCACGAAGCCTGCTTCGGTGCTTTCATCTAACGCTAAGATGCTACGAAGATGATCATAGATGGGCGAAGGATTTGTAACCGTTAGGACTAAGCGGACATTGTCCGGCAAAATCGTGGGAAGCCACTGAAGATTCGATGCGGGAGATGCGGAGGGAACGAGAAAATCTAAGCCGTCCAGCAGCACAATTAAAGGGCGGGCGGGTGCCAACCGTTGCAAGAGACCTGGCAGGTCAGCGGCCTGCAAGAAAAATGAGTCATTGGTTACAGAATCTCAATGCAACGACTGCTTCATGGGCATAAACTGAGCACCGCTGTAGTTTTCATGTTGACACTCGCCTGCACTCCTGATGGCCGAGGTTCTCCCAGCAGAAGGCAGCATTGTTCAATGACACTGATCAAAAGGCGGTCAACGCTTTGAGATTCCGGCGTCTTATGAGCAAAACGAAAGACTACGTGAGCACTGGGAAGCCAATGGGAGTGGCAGGAGTGTACAGAAGCGGCAATGGCTCGACTCTTGCCGCTGCCCACTCCGCCGTGGACCACCAGCGGCCAGGGGACGTCGCTCTGCAAGTAGTCCCTAATGGCCACCACGGTGGAGGTTTCTTGGTCTTTGGGGAACGCTTGAAAGAGTTCACGAGCCACGCGAGTTTGCTCTACCAATTCCGAATAGAGTCGCCTACTTGTGCCTGGAAAAAGAGTTTCAGTAATGCGATGTTGTTTATTGAGCAAGTCCTGACACAGAAAATGAATACATGGCTTATGTTGGACTGAGTTTCAGTTCACTTCATAACAGCTTTTATGCATACCGTCATTAATGGCTCGCAAAATAAGGTAGAAAATCAAATCGAAAAGGCCGCTGAAACGTCATTGACACTCAGTCTTATTTAAAGAAATTTAGAAAGTTTGTAACCTATGAAGGAAGGAATGCCAAAGGTGGTAGGATCGTTCGCTTCGTTCTCGTCCAGAAGGGACTCCATCAGCGACGTTAAAATCGGATAGAGTTGGGCGCAGAGATCCTCCACGTGACACTGGTGCGCTTCCGGTTCCATTCCACCGGACAACTCGTCTTGCCATCTCACGTTGCACTTGATGAGCCTAGTCTCGTCAACACTTTCCAGAATCCTTTGCTGCAAGGGAGTGGTGGCGTACGGCGACTGCAAAAGGCGCTTCCACACGCACACGGTACGACGGCACAGCCGCGACTCCGAGCTGAGTTGCTCGGCAAGCCACTCCCAACCTGAAATTTACGAAATGACTATGAACCAGGAGATCTGAGTAGTGCTGCAGTCGTCATTATCTCGTATTGAGGAATAATGCGACTGCTCATCTTACAATTCTCAAGAAAGGTGCATTTTGATCAAAAGTAAAAGGGATTTTTTTATTCGTGTAATTTCTATGTATCACTTCTAGATTTAATTTTGTGTTATGCCTAAATGTGCTGATCAATGAGTTTTAAATTCAATCCTAAATTGTCTATCTATTCATAGATACCGTACGATTAAGATGATTGTAAGATTTCTCACATTGACTCAGAATCTAGCTGTTTGAAAATTGTCGATGTTCAAACGAATCTCTCTTGAAGCGTATAAAATTTCATGTGGTTATTCTCAAGATGGTGCTCCGAAACAGAACAATCCTTGGGTTTTGATTTATTCATTTTTAAAAGATTGTGCTTCGAGATCTGGCACCACATCCCCGACACTCGTCCTTGGTCCAAACTGATCGAGATCTACCCTCCGGAGGGTGCGACCAGTATTTCAACTCTTGGACGCACTCGCCTTGAAATGCTTTTCGGTCGAAAACGTGTCAACCTTTACCGAATCGACTTGCCTGATCTGGTTTCCTGAGGATAAATTGCCCGCAACTTTCCTCTGACTTGGTCGTCGACTTTCGCGTCGCTCTTCAAGACGTACTTCTTGAACGGCTCCAACGCGTTGTCGTCTAGTTCGTAGCAAGCTTCCAACACGTCCTCAGCTCCATCGCGTGCTGGCAGATGCTTGGGCAAGGGATACGATGAGGTCGGGGTACATTCCGAAACGAACAGAATAAAAATGGTTAGCAGATGCTGCTGGCTGCCAATGACCCATCCCCAGTCTTCCTGGCTGACTTCTTCGTCCAAAATCAACGTTTCCAGTTCGTAACCCCTCTCGGCGCAATGGGTCCGAAGGGTCTCGGACACGTTGTTCTCCAGAGCCTCGTGTTCTGATTTAAACGAAACGAAAAATTCGAATAAGACATGTTCTTTGGCAAAAGCCGCGCCCAATTTCGAAAATGTTTTCGTGAATTTCTAACAGGTACTCGGGCACGCCCTACACACCCTTCCTATACTACGTGCGTTTCAGGTCGTAAAAATTGACATTTTAAGATGGCTGAGGATCGTCGTGGGAAAAAGTAGCACCATGGCTGAGAATATTACGAATACCAACTGCAAATCTACAATGCGTTGCACAAAAAATTGGTGTTTTCGACATTTCATGAAACATAAAGCCATACATCCTCCACGTCCACTCTGGAGAAAGCACAGAGAAACTTTGTTGCTAATTGTGCAAATCGATTACCCGAATTGTTTTACATAATATTTTCACCGAAACTGATAGCTGCATTATTTACACATGTTTATTTCCCCAAACAACTGACAACCCATTAAAAACAAACTTTCTCCATGTTTCATCCAGTGTGGACGAACATGGAAGTGGAGGAAACAAAAGAGAAATGTTCTGTGACTAGTTGGTTGCCTAGCTGTTGTTTCGGAAAACCTAAACTCACGTAAACAATTTATTAAAAAAAATATATACGTGAAACATGTTATGTAATCAACTGGTAGGAATCAGCAACAATAACTTCCTGTTTCCTCCAGTGCATGCATGTGGAAATAGTTTAAAGCTTGATGCCACTCCTTGGAATACATCCTTAAGTCGGGTACACACTAGCCACCAAACCGAAACTAAAAACCACAAACCCCAAACTTTCAACGTGAACTAGTTTCTATAAAAAATTAAATAGCCTAATGTTGCAAAACCTGAGCGTACACACTGCAACAAACCATAGTGACAAAACTGAGCAGATGACAGAGGAAACACGATAGATACGATATGCTGTCGTCTGCAGTAACATGGCTATTTCCCCTTCATCTCACCGACACTCGACGGGAACGCCAAACTTAGTTCGCAAACTTGATTCTCTAGTTTTTAGTTTGGCAAAAACAGTTTGCTACGCCATTCTTTTCGTTGCCACAAACTAGGCAAGTTTCAAGTTTGGTGTTTTTAGTTTTGGTTCGGTGATAGCGTGTACCCGGCTTTTTATTTGCAGACTATCTAAAGCCCAATTTAGTATTTACTGACGCCTAATCTCCCCGTACTGTCTGCAGATCAAGGGAAGGTGTTCGAGTAAATTTGGGGAAATGTCCCGAATAAAGAAATTCCAAATGCATAAAATGAAAAGCATGTTTTAGATTTTTATCAGCAACGAGAGCATGCATTAATGACGCGCGTGTGCGAAGCTGGAGCCTGGAAGTAGGTCTTATTATTGGTGCGCAGAGTGCGAACTCGCCCTTGTTTGTTCATTTTTACAAGTTGGCCTAATAGAACAGATGTGACCTTATTTGAAAGAGCATCCATTGCTATTTATAAGCTCGTAATTAACACAGTGGCATTTACGAAAGGTTCGCTTTTCACCTTTGACCAATTTTTGGCGCGTCATGCTTTTTTGGGTACTGATTTGAGTTGAATTGCATTGAATGTGGGAAAAAAACGGACTGAGCATTTTTGTTGTTGTTGCGAATTTGTGTCATTTGTGCGAAAATTCACGCCAATAGCGTGGTTGCGTTCGACGGGGAGTCATTCACCTTCGCATCGTTCCGTATAAGGGGAATTCCCTCGCAAATTGATCCGGAGTGTTCAATGCGAAGGATGAATTGCTATTGAAGTAAGTTAAAAAGTGGATGCGGGAAGAGGCAGAGAGATGGCAATGCGGGCTGAAGGGGGGGTTTTGGTGGGGTCATCACCGTGGCAACGGGCTTTCTTCGAAATTCCCGGGCCAACGTCATTGGCGTCCAATGACGTCATGCTCGCAATCGATGACGATGTAGAGGGGATTGAACTTGAGGATTAAGGTGGAAGTGGGGGTAAAAGAGAGCGCATTGACGTCATCGGACGCGGATATGCCATCGATTGATGGCCTGGGAATGAAAAGCGAAGGGAGGCCGCCAAACATCAAAAGACAATTGAAAACACTCGCAATCAGACACCCCTTTGCCATCCTTTGCACCTTCTTTTTTTTTCTGTTTATTTTTGTTTTGTGTTCCGGGCTCGGTTTTTTGACTCCATTTTTTTATCCTCCGGTTTTTGCTTTTGCTTATTTCCTTATTGCGTTTATTTATTTATTCCGATATGCGCTTTTTTTTGCTGAAAATTTCATCTTCCAGCGCACATCCGTTTTCTGGTAGATGCCATTTTTTGTGAGCATCTTTGCGGATGAAGCTGCAGCACCTCGTTTTTTTTGCCCTTAATTTTCCTGGTTTCCTGGTCCACGCCCAAAGGCTTGCCCAATGCTTTAGACAATTAATGTGCATACAGACGGACAATTAATTGTTGTTTGCATGCACCATGTTTTCGCCAAAAGTATGTGTTAATATGATTGGAACCATTTTTTTGCGTTCGTAGGAAACATGAATTGGATTTTGTTATTCAGTATGTCTTAATTGCACAAATATGATAGTTGCATACTGTCAGCCATTCTTGTGGCATTCTCGTATGCTTATATCTTGAAAATAATGCGTTTTTATCTTAAAACAAAAAAAAAACAATTTCTTCCCGCAAACAATGGTTCCTTAGTCTGAATTTATTTCCATAATATCATCGCAAAAACTGCTCACTGACCATGCATGCTTTTCGATTTTTTTTACATTACTGTGCGTAAAGTGCATGTATATAGTGAAAAAAAATATTATTCAATTTCTTTAACTTGAATTACACCCTAAACGAGGTGACATCATCACAAACGTTGCTCACAATTAGCCTGTCATCTAAATAAACAAGGTATCATTTTAATGGTGTTTGATATACCCAGCTGTTGATGTCAAATCAACACTTCCCATGAAATGTTTTGATCACACGTTCCTCGAGTAAATGCTTATTAACTTCAAATTTGATTGGAAACGTTCGCAACATTCTCGGACATTTAGTTAAATGCGAGGCTGTCAATTTCAATAAATAATTAAAACATGGAATGTTTGTGGACGTTTCGTGTCTGCGATGTTTAGGTTCTAGTATACTTCTGGTATACGATTGATAGTTCATTTTTTGGTGAATTAGGCGGAATTGATATTAAAAATTGAAATTCAAAGCTTACCTTGTTGGATTTGCTGCTGTTCCAGTAGTCCCGCTTGACCATAGCGACACATGACGATTCTTAGGGCACGAGAAGATGGCGTCTCCGGCCAGGCGTGCCCTTCGCCCACCTGGCCGGTCACCAAGAGACGCACTTGCTCTGGTACGGCTTGCAAATCAATCCTGCCAATCCCTGCCTCTTGGTCACCATCTTTGGACGTTTGCCTTAACAGCTGCAATGGAAATAAGGCAAATGTATATTACATTCGTACATTTTAGATTGAAATGCAAATTTCAAGCACTTGCTATTTAGATGATCTCCAACTTTTCCTAATTACGATAGGGTTACATGTTTTCTTTATTTAACAAGTTCAATGCGTTATAGTTCTCCTTGGTTTTATTTCGATCAAATTAGTTCCATCGAGTCACTCCCTGTGATTTTTCTAGTTTGTCGGCAGTTTAAGCTAATTCCAAGTTTTCTCTTAAGTTTTCTTATTTTTATAACTCGCTCCCAATTAGTTTTCCATTTTTTTTAAACCTGTTTCTTGATTTGTTTGGTTACCTTTGAAAACCAGTTTCCTATTTACTGCGGTTGTTTTTAAATCAGTTCCTAGTTATATTTTTCTCTACATATGATGTACTTATCTCCGTCTTGTTAATTTAATAGTATATAAATCAATTTATTGCTTTCCCACACTCCGTACACATTCGTACACTCCGATGGTTATGGCCAATTTTTTCTAGTAAGATTCTAGTCACTGTTCCTTCCAAACCACATTATTTGTAACATATTTTTGAATATGTGCTTGTATATTTATTTTTAAATAATTTCCTGCTTGTTACATATACTTTTTAACAGCGTGCAATTTGACGACTACCATTTGCATCCATTAAAAAAAAAACAACTGCGTGTATACATATAGACCTATTAATTCACTAATGCGTACAGAAAATGAAATGTAAATATTGCTATATATACGTTTGCATTTCCCTGCAGGTCACTTAATTATTTCTCGCAGCTTTGCCACGTGCGCACATTTCCATGATTTACAAGCAGCTTGTACGTAGCCTTCCGCGTCCCCTGCAACTTGTTGACGTCATCTTATTAAAATGTTTGCAATTTGAATTTTGCTACACTCAAAAGGATTTCGATAGCAACCATAAATGATGACGCCATCGGCGTTATCTTCCCACAAAAAACTAATGTTTTTGATGTGCCGATAATTACGAATATTTAATCGTCGTCATTATTCTTCCACCCCTAGACCTCTGTCACATTTCGAAATTGTTCCTCTAGATATGATTAACAACATCCATAAAGTATGCAGCTGCATTCTCCCAATTAAATATTCAGGGTAGAAAAATTGTAATTTTGCAATCTTTTTTGTAAGCGAATTTTTTGAATTTTGTTTCCTACACAAATTTGAAGATAATTGTAATTCGAGTGCCGTTCCAGTTTAGACACATGCTTTTACTTTTCATTTTTCACAAGTTAAAAGGGAAATCTGTTTCTAAAACGTTGCTATTACCGTTAATGTAAAAAATCCCGTATCATAGCCCCTTTTCCGTAAATATTGCATGCCTTAGGGGTCGTTCATAAATTAATTTACATGTACACATTTTTACCACTTTTTAACTCCCCCACTCCCCTAGGTGGACACTGGTAGACAATTATGGTACCATCCCCCCCCCACAGAAATTACATGAACATTGCCTGCACAACCTCCTCCCCCCTCATTTCTATAAATATGAATTTATGTTTTACATTCTGTATGCTATATTTACAGGGTCCCCCAAAAAATTTTATTTTCAACTTTCACTGACAATTTTGAAAA